>CAUYSK010049107.1:0-28537 GCA_963575035.1 Avahi laniger
CCTGTAATCCTAGCACTCTGGGAGGCCGAGGCGGGCGGATTGTTTGAGCTCAGGAGTTCGAAACCAGCCTGAGCAAGAGCGAGACCCCGTCTCTACTAAAAATACAAAGAAATTAATCGGACAACTAAAAATATATAGAAAAAATTAGCCAGGCATGGTGGTGCATGCCTGTAGTCCCAGCTACTCGGGAGGCTGAGGCAGAAGGATTGCTTGAGCCCAGGAGTTTGAGGTTGCTGTGAGCTAGGATGCCACAGCACTCTAGCCCGGGCAACACAGTGAGACTCTGTCTCAAAAAAAAAAAAAAAAGGGTAGGACATGAATAAAATATATGTAGATACTAGTCTATTTTATCATTTACTACCATAAAATACAAATTATAAAAAGTTAAAATTGTTTATCAAAATTTACAGACCATACATGATGCAATTTACAGTTGAGAGAAAGGTACACAGACATAAAGACGCAGTATTAAATCACAGCTATGTACAATTAACTGTAGTACATACTGTACTACTTAATGATTTCATAGCCATCTCCTGTTGCTACTGTGGTGAGCTCAAATGTTGTGAGTATCCACTTAAAATGCTATGTGATGCTAATTATTTCTGAGTAGGCAGTTTATCGCTCCAGTAAATTGCACATCATAGTAAAAAGTGATCTTTCAAGGTTCTTGTGTATTTTTTTTAATCATGTTTAGTGCAGTATTGTAAACTGTGAATAAAAACATGGGACCTATATGAGGTGCCACTAGTGATAATGGAAGTGCTCCCAAGCAGCAGAGAAAAGTCATGACATCGTAAGAAAAAGTTGAATTGTTTGACATGAACTATAGGTTGAGTTCTGCCCCTGCAGTTGCCCACCTTTTCAGACAAAGGATTCGTCTTGTAACAACGTAAATTTATAGTATTGATAAATACAGTATTGTAAATGTAGTTTCTCTTCCTTATGATTTTCTTATAACATTTTCTTTTCTCTAGCTTACTTTAAGAGTACAGTATATAATACATATAACAAAAAATATGTTAACTGACTGTTAAATGTTATTGGTAAGGCTTCCAGGCAACAGTAGACTATGAGTAGTTAAATTTTTTGGAAGTCAAAAGTTATTTTGACTTTGCGGGATAGAGGGTGGGGGTCAGTGCCCCTAACCCCCATGTTGCTCAAGGGTCAACTGTATATATATCTACACACACACACACACACACACACACACAGTATATTAATTACTCAGAAGCCCAGGAAGGCATCTTAGTTTGACTACTCTTCAATCAGAAACAACTATTTTATTCAGAAAAGTATAAACAGTAATTAGAATCTTCTTATATACAGATATAACAACTTACGGGAGTTAAAGTTTTAAGGAGGCTGTTCTCAATAATTCTCATGGCCCTTTAACTCCAGAAGTCCATGACACTGCATTATGAGCAGACAGCAATCAATTACGGACCTGATTTTCAATAGGTGGTAACATATAAAGAAGTAACAAATCATCTGCCATAAACAAAAAACAAAAAACTTTTGAAACGTTAATTTTACTCCAATGAGACAAATACCTAATTAAAAAAATTCTTTGCTCCCCGCTAGAATATAAAGAGAACACCTCCTGCAGGGCTTAAGCCTCGAGGGCACAGAAAAATTTTTAAATTAATCACGCTTTTTAAATCCAAGAAATGGAGCCAGCCCATAATCCCATGTTGCAATTCCCTAAGGCAAAGCTGGGAACCACATCCTGAGATCTTCTGCAACATGATCTTCTGTGGTTATTTGGTGTTTTTAAGATGACACCAACTCTACTGCTGCTTAGTTTAAAAGTCCTTTTAAGGAGTAAGTAGAAAGACACCACATTTCAGTTCTAAGTCAATGTTAAAATTAACTTCTCCCTCTTTTTCCTCTTCCTCTTCTTCTCTTCCAAGTGGCTAGTAGCATCAGCAAAAAACATAACTTCACTTTTTGCCTCACATTCTCTCTTGAGATAATCAAGACCTGCCATGTTGAAGCCGATAACATCCTGCAGAGGCACACAAGAAAGGTTAAACAAACTTCCTCCCACTTCAGTTCATTATAGCAGCATATGTGAGTCGGGTGTTTCAGGTGTTATTACTCATCCTTCCCTCACTAAGGATTTTTCTGGTGGTTTTTTTTTTTCTATTCCTACGAATTCCAACATAAACAATCTTAAATACAGATTTATGGCTGGTCAGTATGCTAAAGACAAAGCACAGCATACTATATTACTTCTAAGCCACATACACACTAGGATTTTGTCTCATTATAATATCTCTATACAAAGACACTTACCCGGACTTGGCTGACTTTTGAAATAGTTGTTTCCTTTAATTTTTCTATCACTGGCACAAGCATTTGATTGCTAGTGATCTGTCCAAAGTGAATCCTAACAGAGAAACAAAACAGCCATGTTGCAAAGACAGGTTCTGGCCCTACCTGTTCCTTTTAGAAATAGCAAATAGATATAATATCAAAACAACAACCACCAAAAATAGGTTCATTTCATCATATCATGTGTAGGAAGTATAGGAATGCTTCTAGCAAAAAAAAAAAAAAAAGCAAAAGAAGTTTCTTTCCCTACTATTCAATTCAATTTGATGACAAGCTTTAAAATATTACCCTAAACCTATGATACATTCAACGCATTTAAAAAGCTAATTCTTTCCCAAGAAATTTGCCAGCTGGCCACAGATTTTTGACAACGGTATTTTATGGAAAGCTCAAAGACAGAATGAGCCTTCTAAGAAATGATAAGTCAACAAAAATGTTATTAATATTTCTAATAAAACTAACAGCAAAAAAGAGATAGAGCCTTCCATCGGAGAGTCCAATTTGGACCTAGAGTACCAAGGTATCCCTGATGACCATGCCGCATGTACCTGTCAGGCAGTACCCACCTATAACTCTCTGAGATAAGTATGCAGTGTTTCTCACAGAACCAGTGACACTAATTCAACAGCACATATACCACTGCAGTAAAAATTAATATTGTTAAATATGAATTTGTCTTTACAACTTCACCAAAATTATGAATATGACAACAGAATAATATAAACATATCATTGTTCTTCTCTTGCTAGTATCCTGATAGAAAAATAAGGAATGGAGGCTTGAGAATCATAAAAACAGACTAATTCACCAAATAACCTATTCAGTCAATTCATTAACTATTTGGCATTAGTGACCAGTTTTTGTTTTTATAACAATACTTTAAGGAATGTTCAATTTGTCTCTACTCCTGTTCTCTGCTATAACAGCTTGTGAACAAAGGTCAGAGAGTAGAAAACTATATTCTTAAGCCTTTATACATATATTCTTCTCAAATATTAACGAAGAATTCTTCATATTTAAGAACATAGCCCCATATTCTCTTTATTTTCCTTAGTTTACCTCTATATATGCCCTTATGTTTCCAGGTGTACCTGTAGAGATCTGGAGAAATAAACTGATTTCCTCAAAATATTGTCATAAGGATAAACAAAACTAGTTAGCTTACTAAACAAAAAGAAACACATATGAGGCAAACTGACCATTGAGTAACTGGCTTAAGATAAACTTACTAGAACCAGAACTACTTACCATCTTAGACTGCAACCTAGAGACCTATGAATGAGTAGGCATTCCTGAGCAATGTAGTACCAATACATACTCCTCAAACAAGTGGGTCATCACTAGCCTTGTTTTAAAGGCAAGACTGATTCCAAAGGATAAGAACATTTTATGTCAGAGAGAGCTAAAATTCAGTCTCTGAAACTGAAACAAGATTTCTTAATCCCAAAGTGCCGACGGCTTCAGTTAAGGTACTAATGCAGCAGTTTTGCTGAATAGACATGGTATTCTTTGGAAAAGGATGTTACCTGAGGAGAAAGAAGAGGCACCTGCATAGAAGTTCAACATCTGAGCCCAGCTGAATGAATTCGTTAAAGAGTTTAAGAATGTCTGGGACATAAGAAAAAGGCAGCACAAGCAGAGATTCTTCCAGCTCACTGGAGAAAAAAAAAATATTAAAAATGTCACATTTCTTAACATGGTCAATTTTTAAAACTTTCCCAGTATTATTTTTTTCTACTAATTTTATACTTATAGATCTGCCCCATTTAAAGTTTAAATATTCATTTGTATTCTAGACGATTCTCTCTTTCAATATTTTGTTTTTTATATTTAGTATTTTAATCTGTTTGGAATGCATTTTGGTCCATGGCATGGTGGGGAAATCTGTTTTCCTCCAAATAAGCAATTTCTTCAAAGGCTTTTGTTGAATATTCCATCTTTACGTGATACTTCTTTTACCATATATTGTATTCTTGTATATGACCGAATGCGTTTCAGGGCTTTTAAGTCTACTATGATAAATGATTGATTGAGCCTGATACCAATCCTGCACTGTTTTAATTTTGCTAATTTTATAGCCTTTTAATCTAGAAAGACTAGCTCCCTCTAGAACTAGCTCTAGCATCACTTCATCAATTCTAATTAGAAATCTTAAGAAGCTTTCAATTGAGATCAAAATCTAATAATTAGTTTAATAAAAATTAAAATTTTAAGACACAGAATCTTCCTATTTTGGAAGATTATTTATTATACCTCCATTAATCAATTTTCTTTTACATTCCTCTAGTAAAGTTCCATCATCATCAGACAGGTCTTATTTATTTCTTATAGGAAATATATGTAGATATTTTGATTTATTAAGAAAATGATAACCTTCAGTGGGTCACACTCATAAATAAAATCAAAAGGCAAATCACAAATATAACATTATTCCAAAGATTTATGACAAAGAACATAAAGAATTCTTAAAACCAGTGAAAGAAACTACTAAGGAGCAAAAAGAAAGGATAACTAAAAATCATAAGAAAAAATACAAATGGTCAAGAAATATGCTGAAATTTTAATTTGATGAAAATAATACAATACCACTCTCTAACTGGCAACAAATTTTTAAAAACCTGGTTAAAATCAGTACAAGCACTCTGGAAAGTAATTAGGCAATATAAACCTTTTAAATGCTTATGCTCACTGATCAATTATTAGGCTGCTAGGACTCTACAGAAAAATAATCAATAATGATGACCAAGATTTGTGTTTATAAATGTGTTCGCTGAAGCATTATTGATAATAGCAAAAACTGAGAAACAAATCCAACATCCAATTGTAGTTATTCATACAATGGAATATTTTGAATTAATTTAATGATGTGTTTTTGAAGAGTATCAATAATGAGCAAATGTATAGGAAATATGTAAAAAAGAATAGGATACAAAACTGTATATGATTCCAATTGTTTATGTATGTAAAAAATAAACCAAAGGAAATAATGCAACAAAAACTGTTAACAGTTAGTATTTCTGACTGAATTATATATTATTTCATTACCTACAACAGAAACTACTACTCTTCATTTGTCGTTAAAAGTATCTCCCTTCATACTTTAGAAGGAGCCTCCTAGTTCTAGTACTTCATAAAAAACATGACAATAAATTATTTTCCATCAAAATTTTGACATAGCTAAACCTGTAAGGAAGATTACCACCAATTATAGTTTTTATTTATTTCACATTCAGATAAGCATTTGATACATAGCAATTGTGCTCTAGGACTCACCTTGACTTGATCCCTTTAAAAATCTCTAATACATAGGCTGAAGGCTATAAAGGAAAGATAATACCATTAGTGCTAATCTTGGTTGGTTTCTACTAACGCTCTGTAATTTCCATCTCCTAAAAAAACAGGGACTCCTCTCTCTCACTTCAAGTGTTCTAAAATGGCAAGACCTACGTGGCTTAGAGTTAGCCATATGTGGGTTCACAATCAAGCTCTGCCCCTTACCAACTGTTACCTGCTTCCTTACCTATAAAATGAAGACACTCTGACTCACATGATTATTGTGACGAAGGAGACACGCAAGTAATTAGAGATTGCTATCAATAGATAACATTCTCCCATTCCTCTCCCCCTCTCTCTTCCTTTATCTTATCTGATTTATGTCAATTTTTCCTCCAAAGGCTTATTCCAAAGTTCATTTAGATGATCAGAATCTTCAGAGGGCCTTGAACACTGAACATAAACAAGCTAGGAAACAGAAGGATGCTGGGTCAGTCCAACCAAAGAGGCTGGCTTGGGAAGTTATGCTAAAGTGGTCCTTTGAAAAACAAAATATCTAGAGCATGGCAAGATTCAAGAGATTTTTAAAGCAAAGTATTTCCCAATATATCCCCACAAACAATGTTTCTTCACGTCCTCTCTTGTCCCTAAAAGTAACCTCCGAATAACCTAGAGAAAACTGTTAGACATCCTACTCACTGAGATATTGCCGTAAGCCATCAGGATGGGGTTGATGGGAAGAGGAACCTATGAAGAAATTATTAAATCAAGTCATTAAAAAAATGAGACTTTGATAGTACTTGTCACAGACAGTATTTTATAATTTTGAAAAGAGCAAAGAGATCCTAAAAACTGAAAGAATCTAAAAGAATTATCAGACCTGTTAGTTTCTAAAGTACTTGTGAATGAGTTTGGACAATGCATTTTATCTAAAATGGGTTACTCTGCCTCCTAAACCAACGTAGGACCATGAGTTTCTACTCAATACAATAACCAACCCAAATCTATAATTTCCTGTTCTCTTTTTATTAAACCAAGTTTCCTTCCTCCCATAGTTCCTTGATTTCTTCCAATATTTGAGTTAGAAAAGATAGTACTGCGTTTATCTCACATCCTGATCTTAATCCACATAAACCTGAAACAATATTTTCTTCTTGGGAATTTTATTTATAAGTATTTTCCAGAGCATTAACAATGTACAATCTTACCTCTTTCCCTGCAGCTTTACAAATGGCTTTGTGTTCTTTCATTTTTGCAGTTTCTTCTCGGTATAGCTCAATAGCCTCCATGATCCTCTCAGCCTACACGAGTGATGACAAAGGATATCATCATTGCAACACACTCCATCATCCCAGGATACTGCAATTGGAAGGCCTGACTAGAAATTTACCTAACGAAATAGCCTGAATCAGTTTAATAAAGATGTGCCAATAGAATGTCGAACAGCATTTAAAGACATCTTTGGTTTCTTTTCTTTTTTTTTTTTAATTTAAAGAGAGGAGACTAAGTGTCATGGACTCAGGTGAGACCACATCTAGACATCTTGAATAAGGCAGTTCCCAGGAACACCTGAAAGGTGCTACCTAACTTTCAGAAGGAGATCAAGCTTTTCTTTCAGAAATCAAACATGCACTGATCAGATTTAGGACTAGTCTTGTCCTTGGTTCCAAGGGAAGAAATCAGAAGTTATGATCTCCATCTTTAAATTTCATCAACCTTTTGCCATAAAATGGGTATTTGGTTATACAGAATAAGATTTTTACTTAGAAGTTGAGTTCCTATTAAAAAATGAGATACTACATTCTATATTAACTTACTGCTTTGATTGTTTCAATAGTTTTCTTTCCAGTAAAGTAATTGTCACCTTGAGTCTCCCCTGGAACCTGCCAGAAACAAACAGATCCTTGACCAATATCGTCGACAAGAGTTAAAGAGCCAATAAATTTATCTTACATATATAGAATAAGCATTATTATTTTATGAAAATGATAACACAATGTTATTAGCTACTGTTAACTGAGTACTTAGTAAGGACCAGACACTATATGAAGCAGTTTCTATGTACGATCACAATAATATCCTGCAAATGTTTAAAGATAATGTCCAATCTCTCAAATTTTTTCTGATTTTTATTTTTGTCCTACAGTGAGCTAAATAATTCCCTAAATTCTCCTTAAGAAAAAAAAAGCCAGAATGACAATTATTCAATACCAAATTTGGTCAATCACTTGTCCCACAAAATTAGGATATGCAGTTGAATAAAAAGGAACACAGAGATTCTTCCTCATATCAGCTGGTGAGGCCTTTGGCATCTAGCCCCAATTCTAATTCTATTAGAAATTCTTGAAATTATAGTAAATCTCAATAAGATAATTATAAGGCATAATCTCAGGATCCCCCAAAATTTACTTACTGCTGGTTGGTCTTCTTTGGACACACTCTCCTCATATTCTGCTTCCCTTTGCTGCCACAAGATAGATACAAGTTAATTTGAGAGAAGAAAAACATATTCTCCATATAAAGTGAAATGAGACAGTGATGAGCTGCTTCTTTTAAAACACAATCCCCTAATGGCATCTTTATCTCTGCCTAACTTCGGAAATGTGTGACAAACATCTCCTGTGGGTTCTTGGACTTGCACTGAATGAGGCGTGACTGCACTAGACAAAAAACTTCAACTGGGACAGCCTGTCGGATACACACAAGCATATCTGTAACCAGCCTGAAGTCTTTACCATCTCCCTTTCTTCCTCGAGTATAAGAGGTTCCCTTGTTCTCTCCCAAAGTCTCAGAGACTTGTCATGGGACGATGATACGATATAGTCTCCGTTGGGGCTGACAGCCAAACACCATATTTCCTGGTGGTGCCCCTGAAGAAAAAAACAAAAACAAAAACCCAAGTAAGAATACCTCATTCATGGACTGCTACCTGCTTATATTAGCAGGTAATGAAACATTCTGAAGTACCAAGCAAGTGAAGCAGGCAAGAGGTTACCTCCAGAGTCTGTATGTGTTCAAATTTGTCTGCATCCCATTGCTTAATTTTACGGTCTTTCCCAGCAGTGAAAAAGAGGTGAGACTTGGGTACAAACTGTAGGTACATCACACTGCAAAGTGAGTGGAGTATTCAAACGTCATTAAATTCCATGTTAGTGAAATGACTCTTACAAACATAATAGCTTTCGACTAGCTAGTTCTTAAGTGTCTGGCTATATTTTAGAACTTTCAATTTATCACTGTCTGAGAACACTAAATAATAGACATAAATGCTCTCAGGAAATGCGGCTTACAGGTGACTCCAAGGGTGACCTTTGAAAAGACTACAGCTACCTGTCATCATGTGCAAAGAGAGACTTGTGGCAGTCCCCAAAGTCCAAACCCCAGATTTTCACATTTCTGTCAGCAGACCCAGTTGCTATTAGTGCTCCATCCTATGAGAAACAGAAGTAAAACATTACTTGATATCTTAATTCTGTAAGTTAGATAAATGAAACCTAACCAGAATGCTTAACCCATTTCTTTCAAAAACATTATAATAAAGCCAAAAAAAAAAATTATTTCATCTCTCTACTAAGAACATTTAATTCTTTACTTTTACCTACAGAACTACTTAAGAATCTACTAGAATGTTTATGACCTAGCTTGTATCCCACTTTCCCTATCATTATTTCTAATATCTTTCTTATTTTAATGTTTGGTTCAAATGGTTGTTAACAAAAAATTAGAAATGTTTAACACTGTAACTTAACTATTAGTGCACTGATCACAGACAGCTATGAGGCCAACTCCTTTCACATAAAATAGACACTGTTTTTAAATATACAGTTTACTCCTAAAGATAACTAGACATTGGCCAAAAGTTATTTTAGTCAAGAGACTAAAAGTATACATAGTGCAAGATATCATAAATAACCAACTATAAAGCCAATTCCTTCCTCCTCACCAATATTATCCTTCAGAACAAAAGGGAATACATTTTAAAAAGTCTTTAATATTCTAGGGTACTCTACCAATTAAAATATTTTAGACAACAAAGTAGAAGTTGGGAGTTAGAAGGATTAACTGAGATATTTGTAAAATTATTCTGAAAACATTAAAAGTAACATATATATTTAAGATATATTAATTTGTAACTTTTTGGAAAAAATCAGATATACAACAAAATGATAAAAAAATAAATACTCTAAAATGGAAACAGCAAGCCAAGAACTAAGAAAGTGTCTGCTTTAGAAAGACAACATGTTACTGGACAGTATTTAAACTTTACTTACATAGGAGATGTCCATGCATATAACAGGCAGTTTGTGTCCATAAAGTGAGAGAAAAAACTAAACATTGAAAAAAAGAACATAAATAATTCATGTCTGTCTATGAAATATAAGTATAATTTATTACATGTGGGTCTAAAATGTAACTTTAGAATACAAGACTAAACACATTTTTGGATTACCTTATGTCTATACTTTCAAAGATGATTATTAAGCCACTAAAGACAGCTTGTTAAGAGTGCTTTTGTCCACTATACAGACCCTGCATGCACTTGCCAAGAATACTGCAATATAGTGGAGGCAAAGAGGCTCCCAGAAGCTTATGGCCTCAGTCAGAATATGGTACAGAGATGTTCTCTGATCTCTTCACTGAGAAGACTCTGGGGCACTTGTCTCACAAAAATATTCCCAGGCCCAACCTAGTCCTACCAACTCTGGGTGTAAAGCCTAGTAATGTATAGTTTTAAAAGGAACTCAAATGATTGGATTTTAAAAGCAACCCAAATGACTATCCTGATGTATAGTCAAGTATGAAATCACTGCCTAGGACACATAGCAATGCTCTTAATATGACTGGCTGATGAAATTTTCCGTCCACAAGATTTCCTGAACATGTAAAATATAACTTACTTTAAATGAAATTTATGAACCTTAGAATTTTTTTAAAAACTCTAGCTTCTCTAGTGCACTTACAATGCTTTGATTTGCACACAAACTTTTAGAAACATACTACTCCTGGGCACAGGCAAGGCCACTTCTTTACAGTCTTAACCTAAATTCTTAAGGCTAGTAAGAAAGAAAACATTCCCAGGTACGATCACTGTACCTTTAAAGTGTCGACATAGAAAATCTTCACAGTACAGTCCAGCAAAGACACAGCCAACAGTTTTTGATTAGGAGAGTAACTGACACACAGAACATCTTCATCTAGTTGCAAGGTTCGAGTATGCTTCACAGAAAGTCTAACACCACAGAAAACATGAAGAAAAAAATAAACAAATCAGTATACAAACACAGATGATTCCTAACTCTCTAGAGTACAACAGAGACACGTAAGTCAAAAGGCCATTAAATGGCTCCCCATTTTCATTCCAAAAAAAACGGACACAAAAAATGTCTACTCACCTCTTTTGGGTACTATTTTCATCTTTCACCAACTCAAAATCCCAGAACTTGACAGATTTATCTGCACCACCTGTCACAAAGCCACGCTGAAAATCAAATGACATTTCAATTAAAAATTATTTTAGCATAAAAACCTTGCTAAAACACATCAAAATAGTGTAAAAAAAACTTTTTTTTCTTTACTGACATGAGGTAAGAATTAAGAAAAATGTGGTTCTCCCTAATCCCTCTCACTACTCTTTTGGGTCTGCTGCCATAGGCCTTACTTGAGAATTCCTACCATAGACTAACATAAACAGAGATGATAATGAAACATTCTAGTTATACTCGTTAGCACCAGGAAGAAAAACTTTTAGTCAATACTGTGGAGTTTTTTCTTCAACCTAAGTGATGAGAGTCAAAAGAATTGGCTATAAAGCAGTAAAACCAGTTGTGACAATTATACATAAAATGGATAATCTAAGTCTGTTTAAAGAATTCACCTCAGAAGGTTGTAAGTTTATTCCTGCAATGTCCCAGCTTAAAACATTTTGAAACTGTTTTCCAGCATCAGAAAACTGTATCTCAGGTGTCTATTCTGCCATCCCATAGATTTATAACACCAGAAACAGCCTTTCTATGATCCTTAGTTTTGCTGAGATAAAAGACCATGTAGTTTATGAAAAGGACAGAAAACTCTACAAATGCATGATGTTATATTATCGTAAAATCACAGCTGTTTTGTTTGGATCCCAAATGGCATTAATCACTCTACACTCCAGAGTTAGTTTTTTCCAAAACTAAGATCTGCTTTCAATGGGTAAAAATTTTCCACCATTGAGAATATTCAAATAAATGGACAAAAATTTCTTAAGGTATTGTCAAAAAAAAAAAAAAATCTCAAAATGTCTGATCAACAGCATCATTACTAGAATAAGTATACAGATCTCCAGGGTGACTCCTTTGAAGGAAAGCACACATTTATTGACTTGTAAGGGCTGACATATTTGCTTAAAATACCAGACTTATATCATCATGGATGTCTGGACAAAAAAGAGAACAGAAGAGTCTACTCTCTGCACTGTGTTGCCCAAAAGAATATTCCCCCTTAAGAAGTATCATAAACCACTAATAAAAAAATCCTGAGTAAGCAATCTGATGTCATGTTGCTGATGACCAAGAGCAGCTGAACAAGAATTCATTTCATAATCACAGCTATTCATAATACCAGGTATATATGAGAAGGCATCATATGTGGAATCTAAAAATTAGACGAAAAATAGGCTTTCTTTAAAGAAACCCTGAGAGAAGGCTTTCTTAGCAGCAGTAAAACTTGATACACGAATCGGCAAATGTAGCCAGAGCGCTGAAGTCCAGAGGTTTAACTCAGGTTTAGTTACCTGATCTGGAGAGAGAGACATGGACCATAAAGCTCCATCATGTGCATCTATTGTCTCCAGCAGATTCCCTGAGGCCAAGTCATACAGCTGTAGCTTCCCTGTCTAAGAAAACACAAAATGAGCACAGTTCTAGTAAGCATACCTGCAAGCTCCACAATTCTTGCCTGCATAATTTAGAAAAGATTTCACAACTAAGCAGCAACAATGTGATCTACTGCTTAGGAAACAGAGCCCGTATTCCATGCTCTGTATTCTCTATCTGATTAAATGTTATTAAATCCCCAACTGGCATGTTGAGTTAACTTTGGCAAGCTGCTTTTAAAGTTTAATCAATTTTTTTAAGTGAACTATCCTCTACTGTCACTCACTGGCTTAACTAACTCTTCCCCATCTAGTCTTGGTTTCCTCCTCTACAACACACTAACAACAAGAGATAGAGATCTACCTACAGTGCTAGGGAGGGCAATGAACTAAAATAAATAAATAAATAGATCAGAATGGCATAGAAAACGATCACTCCATGACTCCTGTTTAGAGGTCTGTATATGCCATCATCATGGTGTCAGCATGTTAACACACACAGAGGCAAAGCCTGCTCTGTGATGAGCTTGTGCACAATGTAGTGCAAAGAGCATAAACTGGGAGACTTGAGTCCTAGTCTGCCTCTTTCCAACTTTGTGACCCCATGAACCTATTTTTTCATCTGTAAAATGGAGTTTATATCACCAACGTCACTAAGATGTTGAGTATTAAATGAGATACATTAACTGCCTAGCACAGAAAGTTAGCCAGGAATTGCATTTTAGTCATATTGGTAGTCTTCAAAGTAATTTGCAAAATGCTTTTCCAACAGCAAACTGCAAGTGGACTTTTGTTGAAAGAATAGTAAGGGAAACTTTTAATTGAAATGTTAATATACTTTTCCTGACATTGTCCCTAATATCTCTCTAGCCTATTTTATACTTTTTGTTGGGCAAGAAATATCCATTGTGATACGTAAGTTTTCTAATAGAATTCATGCATATATGGCACATTGGTTTATGGGTGTAATGGCAAATACTTGCAAAGCACTTTTCAAAACATTTCACAGACCTTATTCCATTTTATTCTCACACTAGTACTACTTCTACTGCCTCTTGTGCTACCAGCTCTACTCTCTGCTAGTTATTTGCTGTAGGCCAGTCTCTGTACTAAGGGTTTGCATAATTCATCCCAGTGAAGTAATTAACACAATTTTACATGAGAAAATCAAGGCTAACAGGGTTAAGTAATTTGCCCAAAAGGTCACATAGCTAGTAAGTGGCAGAGCCTGGATTCAAAGGTAGGTCCACCTGATGCAAAAGCTGCTGTCAAAAAGCAAGTGTCATCATCTCATTATATAGATGAAAAAACACACTATGAGAAGTTATGTGACTTGCCCCAAATTACTCATTTTCTAAAGAAAAGAATCTGGATCCAAATCCATGTCGCTTATTCCCACACAGTTGTCTCCCTGTGATTAGCAATTAGGAATAAGGACTTGATCAGTTTGACTTTATTGAATGCTTCTATCTGCCAAGCCTGAGACTAGGTACTTAATATATTTTATCATTAATTAAAACACAATTACATATGTTCCCATAAAATGATGCAGGGTTGATCACCAAAATGTTAATGGTAGTTATCTCAGGGTCATGGTTTTAATTTTCTCCCTCATAATTTGACACATGGTTTAATTTTTAACAAATAAAGAAAATGAAACTTAAAAAAACCCACAAAAAAGGGCAATGAAGTAACATCCTCCCGTACTACCTAGCTCTAATACATTCCTGATATTAAAAAAGGAACTAGGGTATATGCATACACAAAGAGTGCAATGCACACCACCTGAAGGATGGACATATTTGAAACTCAGACTTGGGGGGGCAAGGGCAACATATGTGACCTAAACAATCTGTACCCCCATAATATGCTGAAATTAAAAAAACAAAAAAGGAACTAGATTTCTCAAACAACTTTAAGAATATTAAGTAGAAAAACCCCAGAAATCCAAGAAAACATCTCAATTTACCTTTGTTCCTATAACCACCTGCCTATCACCAGGGACGAAGAATGAACAAAGTGCATATTCACAGGTCATCGTGCGAATACACTGCAGTGTAGACCTGTGAGAAAGAAGGAATAGAGAAGGAATAAGAGAACCTGCTTCCCCATCTTAGAGGTCAGTGTGTGCGTTTCAACACACACTTAGCCGTGCCTAGATCAACCGAAAGAAGACGAGAGTCTTGGCTCAGACCCAATTACAGTCAAAGGAGAAAATGTTAAACAGCATCAAACTTTTTTATCTTTGTAAGATAAAATTCTAATTCTATGAAGCAGAGATTATACAAAAAAGCAAGGTAGAGAAAAGTATCTGCAGGGCTCCACGGAGCCCAATATGCCATGACCAAGAAGTAAGTGAGCCTGAAGGATTACAAGTCAAATCAGGATATCATTACATATCTCTACAAGTAAAGTTCATTTTATAGGACCACAAATATTCATCTTTTCAACAGATATATATGAGATACCCACTTCATTCCACAAACACTTACTGAATACCCACAATACTCCAGGTACTGTTCTAGTGCTAGAGATTTAACAGTGGATCAAATAGAAGCAGCCCCTAACTTCATAAAGCTTAACATTCTTTGGGAGTGATAAATACACAAATATGTGGCATATCAGATAACAGTAGATGCCATGGAGAAACACAATGCTGGGTAAAGGGGATGAAGAGTGCAAGTGGTAGGGAAAGGATGACAGGACTGTCATCTGGTAAGATGACAAGGAAAAAACCTACAGATTCATGGGAAAGAGGTTCTAGGTAGAAAGAACAGGGAGCACAATAGCCATGAGGCAGGCATATCCTGACTGTGTTTAAGGGACAGCAAGAAGGCCAGTTGGCGCTAGTGAAGCAGGAGAGTAGTAAGAGAAAACTGTACGGACGTTGGCTTTTAGAGTGAGAAGGAACTATTGGAAGTGATCTAACTTCCATTATAAAAAGATTACACTGGCTACTGTGTTGAGAATGGATTACAAAGGGGCAAGCAAGGAAGCAGGGAGACCAGTCAGGGGCTATTAACAATAATCCAGATGAGAGCTGAGGGTGGTTTGAATTGGGCCGGTGGCAGGGCGGGTGGTGAGAAGTGGTAGGATAAGTTCTGAAGGTCGGGCTGGTAAGACTTGCTAATGGATTGGATGGATATGGGATTTGAGAAAGAATCAAGGATGGCTTCAAGGATTTAGGCTGGAACAAATGGTAGGAAGCAATTCTTTACTAAGAAGGGAAGTCTGTAGAAATAGCAGGGGGGGAGATTTTTGGAGAAATGAAGATCTTAATTTGGTGTGGAAAATATAAAAGTTTGCGATGATTAATTAGACATCTGAGTGGTGATACAATTTGGATGTATCAGTCTGATGATGTTCAAGGCAGAGACTAAAGCTTGATATATACTTGTGTCATCATATAGAGAAAATTTCATGACTAGAGATCACATAAAGTGAGTTTAGACAGAGAAAAGGTCCAAAGACTCCACCCTGAAGCACTCTAACATTTAGAGGACATAAAGATAAGAAGGATCCAGCTAGGACTGAGAAGAGACTTCCAGCAAGGAAAGGGGAAATAATGAAAACCAAAGAAAGTGTTTCAAAAAGAGAAAGTTAACAATTGGAGAGCATGAAATGAAGCTTATAGGTCACTGGATTTAGAAACATGATCACTGATGACATGACAAGAACTATTTTGGTAAAATGACAGGGATAAAGGCCTGATGGGAGACAGATAAAGACAGAATGGAGAAAAGAAATCAGAGAACTGGGCAGTAACCAGAGAGTAATGTAGGGTTGAGAGAAGATCATTATCTTTTTTAAGATGGGAGATATTATCACACATGTGCATGCTCATGGGACTGATCTAACAGAGAGGGAAAATTGCTAAAAGAGGAGAGAAGACATCGAATACAAGCTGTGGTCAGCTTTGGTTAGGAGCACCAACATAGTAATGAGGAAAGAAAATTACACGGATACAGACACAGCTAAATTGGCAAGTATAATAGGAGCATATGAATGTTCTCTTCTAGATGCTTCCATTTTTTTCAGTGAACTAGGAAGCATGGTCTCAGCTTAAAGGTGTTAGAGGTACTAGAGGGAAAGATGTGAAACAATCATCTAGAAATTTGGGTAAAACCATTGGGTATTACTAAGAATCTACGGGTTTTTTGTTTTTTAATTTGAAGAGTAGGCTGTATAGTTGTGTGTTTTTCTCTAGGCAAGGACAGCTACAAGCTCTACACATGGAATAAGTTTGCATTTTTTGCACCACATTTAAAAATGCAATTTTTTCTACTGTAAACTCCACGGGCCAATGACCAAAATGCACCGAAGATATATTTTGTGAGAATTGTATTTAGGGCCTTAAGAAGCTAATAACTAACCATCAAGAGTATCCAAAAAATATTTCAAAAGAAAAAAAACTACTACTGGATAAAGCTATAGGAAACATCATTTCACAAACCTGTTCCATATCTTAATGGAATCAGCTGCTGCTGAAAGGACAGCAATATTGTCTGAGCTGAATGACAAAGTCCGTACATCACTGCGATGACCCCCAATGGTGATTCTGCTTGTCCTGACAGGCTGAGGAGTAGGCAAGAATGGATTTAATGAATATAATTCCACCAGGTTGTTTTGCAGCAGGAAGACAGCCTTTAACTCTCCTTGGGGTGAATGAATCAGGTCAAAGGATCTGCATAGGAAAATAATCATAAATGTTCTAGTTACCATCTTTGCTCACAAGGTTAATTTTTTCTAGGGGAAAGGCCTTACAATGTCCACAATCTGTATGAAGTCTGGACAAATATTAATACAAAGAATTTTACAAATAAGAGCAGTCTGCATACTGAGTAGTAGTTGAGTATAGTCTTTTAAGTCAAAAACACTTGGGCTCAGATCCATTTCCGACATAGACCTTGTTTCTGTGTATATATTTTTTGTAAGTGACCTTACATCCTTTCTGAACATGGGATATGCATTTTTTTTAATTGGCAGCAGGAAAGGACAGTAAATTAATAGCAAAAAGGTTACTATAATAATCCAAATATGAGATAATAAGTAGGACCATGGTTGGTGAGGGCAATAGAAACAAAGTGTGATATAGGTGTCTTACAATCACTGTCCCCAAATATATACTTCATATAGACAGCTTACAAATGGCATGAAGAAGCCAATATTACTTTGTAGCTTACTATTTCCATAATTTCAGATAATTTACTTTTACCCACTTGATTTTGGCAGAAGTTTTAATATTAGCCACCCTTTGGATTTCATCTTTCAGAGTCATTTCAACATTGATTTCAAAGTCTTCCTCTTCCCCTTTGCCAGAATTTAGCCTAGAGGGGAAAAAAAAGTATCATGATATCATTTTTTTAGAAGCACCTTTGCTCTTGCTTGAGTTCAAAATCTGGCCTCAAGACCAACAAGCTGTGTGATTCTGGGAAACTCACTTAACCACAAAGAATTATCATAAGAACTAAACAATACAGTTAATGTGGAAACGCTTTTTGAACAACAGTGTCATAAATATAAAATATTATTTCACTTAATAGGTACCCTCAAAAAATGGATTCTGAATGTAACAACTCAAACAAGTTCTGGAACAAGTCTCTGCAATTCAAATGATTTCACTGAAATGTTTCTGGCATACTTTTCTAACTTGAGGACTTTTAAAAAAACTCATTAACCTACAGCTAACAATCCAACCATGTCAAATAAACCGGAGTAGCTCTCAAAAGATTTGCCAAATCAGTTGACTTTTTATGTCTTTGAGACTTGATAAACTTGATCTTCTCTAGCTTTTAACAGTAACTGGTAATAGAGTAAATATTTCCTTAAAGAAGTCAGTTTTTTTCAGTAACATGTGGCCCACCCAGGATACTTCATTATTAGTAAATATTAATAAAACACACTTTGCTTTCTTTTTAGCTTTCTTCATCTTCTTATCCATTTTCTTCTGAATTTCCTCTTTGGAAAGGATATAAAACACTTCTAGTACAGAATCAGTTCCCTAGAAAAGCAAAAGGTTGATGTGAGAGGAGAGGCAATTTATAATTTAGCTTATTCTCAGTAAGAACTAAACAATAACATTTATTTTTTTCTTCCTTTACTAGTTGCAATACCTTAGGCAACTTAAAAATCTCTGGGTTTGTTGTCTCATCTGTAAAACGGGGGATACCACTTCCTACTCACAACAGTGCTCTGAATATCAAACAAGAAGTTAAATGCTTTTAAATGGCTCAGAAAAGCCAGCATTTAATAAATGGTTGCTAACAATAAGAAAAATAAAACAAATTATTTTTTTTGTTGTTATGCTGAGATAAGCTAGGGATTATAGGTCCAGTTAGTATCTTATAATAAATTATTGACATGATTTAAAAAATTCATCCCTACACTGAACAGGAAAGAAGAATGAGTATCTGAAAGGAACAGCCTATTCCTTGTTATTTTCTCCTAAGTACTTACATGGCAAGCAAGAATCCTGCCTGTCTTGTCAATCGCGAGGTTCACAACTCTGTCTCTTCCTTCTCGTATTATGGAACCAGTTTTTCTGCATGAAAGGATACGCTACAGAAGCAGCAAGAGAAAAGGGTTAAATGTAAGTTCTGCTAAACCTATCAAAGAATACAGCCCTAATAAATATAGGTGACAAAAACATTCCCTAAAATAATGAAAAGAATTGCAATCTGCAATTCTCGTTTTTCCCACTATTCAACTTGATTAAAGATAAAAAACAAAAAAGATGAATTACATCCTCAGGAGCTTCATCCATTTCAAGGGTCCCATCCTCTGCTTCATGAGTGGCCTGTATTCCAGGAGAAGATCCTTTGATTTTCTTGGGCTCTGGTTCCTCCAAGTCCTCAATCTGTTTTATAAAAATGGGAAAATAAAAGCTGAAATAACATGTTCCAGGAAGTGATTTTTAACCCTAATGACTTTGAAACCTTCCCTGTGGCCACTAATAGCTTCCATTCAGTTACCTCTCTGATCAAATCTCTTCAATGGCAGGACAGGTACGAAAATGTATTAAAAACTGACTATATCATATACGAACAAAACATTACTCATTATACTATCTCCAATAACTTTCTATAGTAGAAGGACTACTGTTTCAGTGACAGTAGTGAAAAAATGACCCACTCTTCATTAACTTTAAAACTTTGTCTGTTCTTAGATGAAAGGTCTACCATGTTCTAAAGGGAAAGATTCACATTGGCATTAGGAATTGCAAAGGCATTGCAAGAAAGGTGATATTTTCTCCTTAAATAAAAAAAACCCCTCGCTTATTAATGTACAACTCATCAAAATGGTTACTGGACACTAAAGCACACACCTAACTCTAGCTAAACCTAAGGTCCATAACTTTTTTTTCCTACACAAATTCTTTGCATATCTGAGAAAAAATTACAGATCCTCTCAGAATATACATATTTATAAACACACATAAATTCTACATAGATTTTCGAGGAGAAAAGTTCATAGATACTCTGAAGTCAATCTACGGACACCCAAAGGTCCAGCAATATCAGGGTAAGAATGCCACAAACTGAAACATTAGCATTACCAGAAGCTGTAAGCCTAAAGCTACCCCTCTTCTGAGCTAAAATAAATGAGGGCAATAAGCATAATGAAGAAAAGGTTTGTTTAAAAGTTGCCGGTTATCAATGTGATTATGAATTCCTTCCAGTACTATGTGAAGAACTCAATAATTACACCTGATTCTAAACACAATAAGCCTATAAAACTACTAAAACATTATAGTGCCCATGATCCAAAAAAAGTAATTACCTCTTGCAGATAGGTTATGTCCCAAGCCCTCAGTTCACTGTCTGAGGCCCCAGTGATGAGTCGCTTTTCTTCTGACACCAGAACCAACCCCCATACCTATAAGAGTATAAAAAGATTCAAATAATACGATTTTTAACAGATTCCATGTTGTATAATCTGATGTTCCAAAAGTACACTGTAGCGAAATTTCTTTAGCAATTCAAAGTCAAAGAAAAGGCATATTAAGGCAAACCTTTCAAAATGCACTAATAGAAATCTCACTTTTACAGAGAAAAAAATGGCCCGCAGTGAAATTGCTGCTTATGACATTAAGAGTTTCTCTCTAACTTCTTATTATCAAATTTGTATAAAGGCTGTTCAGCATAAATCCTAACTAGAATCCACTCATATAATGATTTTAAGTCTTCTACTTCTTTGCTTTCAGCAGTGTCCAGCAGATAAAAGATGTCCCATTAATGTCTATTGTATAATTTTCAGCTTTAACTATCCAGGAATTAAAAAATGAAAATAATAATATTGTTGCAAATCAAGTAGAAAAATTTAAACTTTTTCTCCTCACTAATTCCAGGTATTATGTTTGTGAAAGTCTTTTATGAACAAAGCACTGAGAAGCATGCAAAGACGTGTCAAACAGTCCCTGAACTGAATTGAATAGATCTATTTTCAGGTAACAGTTATTTAAACAGCTACAATTTGCTGTTTATTTGTCATGGGGCCAGGCATTATACACACACAGTATCATTAAACTTTCCTACAATAATAAAGGTGGATACTTACTATTTAAAAATGATGAAGTTCATGGATTAAAAACTACCCAAGGCCAATTTTTACTAAATGCCAGAGCAGCTGTATCTGCTCCAATGCTGGGCATTGCTTCCACCAAATCAACCTCACTGTCTCTCAAGATGCCATATGATGATTATTGTGAGCAGTAAAAAAAAAAGGGGGGGGGCCAGAGAAGGAAACCACCTTTCCCTTTTTGCCTTGCCATTCTTTCCCTGAGCCCATGATCCCACATGTACCTCAGTTCGGTGGCCAACCATTGTTTTGAAGCAGTGCTGGGTATCAAGGTCCCACCATTTCACCATGGTATCTTTCCCACTAAAAAAAGAAATAAGAAAAAAATCTTTTTTTTTAGGAAGAATCATTGAACTAACAGGGAGTTCAAGGATTCATTTGTTGCTTTAAAAAGATGATATACAGCAATAATGTCTAAAGCTTCTATTCTACCCAACCTTTCTCCTGAAAAGCAAAAATCCTAACTCTCCATGCAGTTATTCTCATGCAGAAAATGTTTCATCAGTAAGCACAAAAATGACTGAATTCAGAGTATAAAGGACACAAAACTTGATCCATCATGCTTTCCTTCTGGGTTTCCATCAACACAGCACAGCCATTCTCTCAGACAGTCTAACACAGAAGTATCTTAGACCTCTCCCACTCTCTTGTTTCCCACATCTAGCTAGTTAGTCTCTGTGTCCTGGAAGCACCTACTCTGTGGAGTTTCTAAGTCTTGACTCCTTCCACTCCATTTCTGCACACAAACCTAAATTTAATTCTACTACCTGGATTATCTTAATACCTTCTCATCAGATCTCTTTGTCCAATGCTATTCTCTCATCCCACCTAATATACTACTGTCAGATAATCCCAATTTTTAAAATTTACACTAGCTCAATGTTCCCCACACAATCAAAATCAGACTCTTTAGCACCATTCTCAAAACCTCCCATTAATTGGGTCTTAACCCCCTAATATAATCCCTCACTGCCAATGGCCTCCACTCTACCTGCTCAAATGCCTCTTCCCTGCCTTTTCGCTAATATAAATCTAATACAATACGCCTTCATGACCCAACTGGAAAAATAAACAAAAAATAACCCCTGAAAACCTGATTTACAAAGTCCATCCCATCTAACCCCACTTTACAGTGTTATTTCTTTTCCTTTACATTCCATAAGCTGTAATGTATACATTTTCTATTAGAACTATAGAATCAGTCTCTCATAGAATCTGTGTTATCTGAGCAAGACACACTAACATGCCTGTATCCTATCCCACAGGAACAAATCCACCACTGGTATAGCATTGGTCCTCTAAGACATTTTCTGAGTCATTACTATGGTTCCTCTAATTACTGCTTGGCAAACCTTAAGATCCCAGCCTTTCCTGGGGATCATTCTTTAGGAATAATAATTATTAGGTTGAATCATATGAAGTTGTTGATAGTTGATCATTTTTGACCTACACAAAGGGAAATTTCAGATGCTTCAACCTAATAAATGTTCAGAAGGCCTATAAAGTACAGTATATCTCTCCCCAAAAGGCACCCTAAATTAAACACCTGGTATTCACACTTGCCCACTGCTCCACAATCAGCTTTCCTAATTTTCCAGGGATCCAGAAAACAGACAAAGCTCATCCTATAACAGGTGTGTCAAAAGGTTAAGGAACATGGAACAGCTGATACCAGGAGAAAAGAATGACAAATTAGAAAAGGGAATTTTAAAATGCTATAATTAATTTTGGGTAGCTTTATACTATTTGGGAAGGGTGGAAAGGAGAGAGAAAAGCAAAACAGCAGGAGGGGAAGCTAGCATGTGAGCATAAGCACAGTGTAGTGAAAGGAGGAAGGAATGACACAAGTTCGCTCTGTGAAACTCTCTCCAAAGAATTCATCTAGAAAAGAACTGTAAACGATACCACTGTTTCTTTACCTAGTAACCAGTAGATTCTTTTCTCGTAGAAACAATGCTTGTGTGACGGCATCCTTGTGCCCCTTTAGACGGTAGAGGCCACTTTCATTGATCACATCCCACACAATAATATCTGTGTCCTAAAGGGATCAAATAATACAAAAAAAATAAAATAAATAACTTTCTTTACCACATAAGGCCTAACGTGACAAACAATGGGACCTAATTACTACAAAGGCCATACACAGGCCTTGTAGAAAATTTGGAAAGCATACGGAAAGTGCAGAGGAATAAACACTAGCCTTAATTCCAGCATCTAGGAATAATCGCCACATATTTTGTTTTTTTTTCATATTGCTCCAATCTTTGTGTATATATCCAGATTGTTATTTTCCTATTAGAAAACTCAGTTCATGTTATTCATTTTATAACCTCCCCCTTTTTTTCATTTATGTTATTTCCATGTCATTCCAGAGTGTTCTTATTTTGGATGCTTATATAATGATCAATTCTAAGGATATACTATATTTTAAAAATTTTCCATTTTAGAGATGTAAGCAGTTTCCAGTTTTCTGATATAAATATGCAGAAAGGAACAGTCTTGTAAATAAATCTCTTTACATATCTCTGATTAGAACACTAAAATGAGAAATTCTTACGTTAAAAGGTATGTTTATTTTAAAAGTTATTGATGTACACCATCAAAATGATCTCTAGGTTGGGTACATCTTTAGAATTACCAGGAATATGTATGACAAGGCCACGTTTACCATCCATTGAACTCTGGATATTGTCAGTTTTCTTAAAACCCACTGCTAGTTTCATGAGTAAAAAATACTGAGTCTCAATATTTATTTTAATTTACATTTATGAACACTAATGAAAAATTTTTTACATTGTCTATGGTGATTATTGGCCATGTGTATCACTTTTGAGTTGCCAATTCATGTCT
The DNA here is from genome assembly GCA_963575035.1 of Avahi laniger. Lineage (NCBI taxonomy): Eukaryota > Metazoa > Chordata > Mammalia > Primates > Indriidae > Avahi > Avahi laniger. Next base: position 23,891 of record CAUYSK010049107.1, read on the forward strand.
TTTGTTTCTATCTTTGGGTGTCATCTTTTACTTGACTGTAGGTTATTAATAGATGAATAGTAATCCTTTCTTTTTATAGTGAAAACATTACTTTCCTTTTTTCATTGACTTCTAATTTGTTTTTTAATGTATAAATATTTTAAATTTAAGTATTCAAATCAATCTTTTCCTTTATAATTTCTTTCCTTTGCAAATATTTAAAATCATTTTCTATCTTGATATCAAATATTTACATATTTCTAGTTCACATGCTTTTTTTTTAATATTTAAGTCTTTAATCTGTGACTCATTTTGGTATATGGCATGAGACAAAGCTTTAAAGTCTTTCCCCAAATAGCCAATTGTCTAAGCACTATTTTATAAGTAATCCCCCTCTTAGTATTCTTTTTTCCTCAAATTTTGGTGTTTCCAATTCACTTTTCCACGTGTGCTTTAAAATCACTTAGTCAAATTCTAAACAACAACAAAAACCTGTGGGATATCTATTTAAATTGCTTTAACTATGTAAACTAATTAGAAAACACTAGCATCTTTCCCATACCTTATCTTCCCATTCAAGAACATGGTTTGTGCCTCTATAAAAGCATTCAATTACATTCTTCAGTAAAGTTTCATGGTATTTTTATGTCTGTTACTCAACATTCTATTGTGAGTAAATTTTTTTACATTTTATTTTCTAACTTACAACTTTTGAGACATAGGAAAGCTACTGCTTTTACAGAACTCAATGGCAAATGAGTGTCATTTTATCTTTTCCAGTCTTTGTTTTCTTTTCCCTTGTTTTATTGCTCTGGATAGCACTTCCATAATAATGTTTTATTATAGTTATCATGGGTATCTTTGTCTTATTTCTACATTTAATAGGTTTTTATCAGAGAATATGACAGGAAACAAAATGAACCTCCCAATTCACACCCATCCTCACCACTATTTCCACCATCTATACTATTTTGTACATGGAGAGCCTATTATTTCACCCAACAATTATTGTGAACAACCCCTTTCAGCATAATCCTTATACCCCTTTAATATATTAAAGACTGGGTCCCTGATTCACAGTCTCACCTTGGACCCTGATGCCAGTCTGCCTCCTAGCTGATCATACTTCAAGGTAGTGACAGCTGCTTTGTGTCCATTGAAGGTCACATTTCCTTCCCCACTCAGGAGACTGAAGATTCGGATAGACCCATCCTCATAACCAACAGCTAAGTGCAGCCCATCTGGGGAGGGGCACAAGCAAGTGACTTCTTGTTTAAGCCCTTGAAGGATGAGGATCTAAAATCGTAAAAATCAAAAACAATGTAGAGGAGTTAAGCATGTAACCAAGGGAAAACTGTTATGAATAATAATGAAACTTCATAATCCATCTCAAGTTATTAGAGATAGGTAATTGTTATCTGTATTAGGCAATGAAATATTCAAGAAAAGGTAAAATCATTTTCTCCAAAGCTTCACACTGACATAATACATGCAAAATTCCCCGAGCAATGGAATAAATTACTAAGTCTTTACCCTAGGAAATACTAAATGATTTTCAATAAACAGTTATAAATGCATGCTTGCTTTAACTGAGCCCTATTTCATGACAAACCAATCTGCATCACAACAGAGTACTACAGTGGTCTTATCCCCAAGGGACTCTGGGCAGTGTCAAGTATCAAGTAAGTAACCTCTTGGGAGTTACATAATGAATGGACAAGATCAAAATGCCTACATTTGATATGGCAGAAGCAGTGGGCTTAGGGAATTCAGAGTCAGATTATGACAGCTTAGTTTAATAACCCCTGGGCTTCAGCTGTATAACTAAGAAAAAGGTTCTGTCCACATAGCAGAGTAATACTCCTTTTAAATGCTTAATATTTTATAATTGGCTATAAGCATAAGTAGAACTTGAAAAATACAATTGGTAAAGTAGAGAAAAATAAATCAGGAATAAATGACTACAAATAATGACCTATAAATATTCCTACAAACAGACATGTATGAAATAAGCTCCTATTTGGTTGTGGTTTTCAGAATTTAGTGGAGAAAAACACAAAGGAACTTGATGCTTGACTATCTAGACCCAAAGGAAAAAGATTTCTCTTTCAAGGGCACATACACAAAAAAACCCATGCATGGTAAATTAGAGCTCTCCCACTTCTGCCTCTCCATCCTCAAATACCCATAATCAATATCAACCCAGTTGATTTTTGGCTCACCTTCTCTCCTTTCCTCAAGTCCCAGATGAAAACATGTTCACAGGCTGGTACTGCTACGTAGCGTCCTTTCTCACCACGAAGTGTCACAAAGACAATATTACCTTTTTGGCTGCCAATCAGGCCAAAGACTGCACTAGCAACATAGCGTAGGTACTGCTTGGTGAGCCCCATGTTATGATGTATGATACCACAGGTGAGGCAATCTATGCATATAAACAAAGAAAACACAGTTCTTTGGGTGTCTCGGTTCTGCTAGGCTAGTGAATACGAACTGTTTATCATGTGGTTAAAACCAGGTAGCTTGTGACTTAACTTTATTCATTCTGAACAAATCACTGACTTAGAATACCTAGACATCTTTATTTTTTATTCACTGTTGACTCATTATGTAATCAATCCTTCACTTCTCAAGTTTCAAAATGTCATGCCCACCTCATGAATATCTGACATTATAGCCTCAATGCAGATGAATAATTCACTTCTGCCCTTTCAACTAGCATCAAATTTTTACACTGAGGTTCGCAGCATGAGACTGAACATATTTATCAATGAATATTCATTATAAATCTATTAATTAGACAGACATTGTTCCAGACACTAGAGATATATTGAATAAGACAAAAATCCCTGACCTCATGGTGCTTACCTTCTAGTACAGTGGTTCCCAAACTCTAATATACATCCAAATTACCCAGAGGGTTTATGAATACATCTCATCTCCCAGCACCTGTTTCTGATTCAATAGGTCTGCGGTGGGGCCTAACATTTTTCATCTCTAATAAGTTTCCAAGTGATGCTGCTGCTGCTGCGGTTCCTGGACCACACTTTGAGAATTAGTGTTCTAGTTCATGCAGGTCTGTCCTTGGATTTCAATAATAGAGCAGCCACCTCCTCTTGACACAGAAAAATGGCAGAGCAACTTGGCCCACTATGTTTGAAAGATGCCATCGTTTCTGCACTTTTATCAAAATCACTGAAAACACTGGTTATGGGTAAAAGAACAAGAGGTGAAAGAGATAACGAGCCAATCTTGTCAGCTTTCAACATAAAAAAGTGAAAAGTATACCTCACAACACCTATGCAATTTAAAAAACACAAGATTATAGAAGTTATAGCCTTTTTGGGGGGAGCTGTTTCTTTTGGTTGTTTCGTTGCTGTTGTTTGGTTTAACTCTATAGGGTTTCTTTCTGATTATAAGCTGCTTATTTTACTCGACTTTAACAGACAAATATATTCAATTCCAAATCTGATAATATTTTTTGTTAGTAATCATTTACTGGCCTCATTGTTTTTCTCATAAACTAACATAAAGCCAATTAAAAAAATCAAGAAAAGATAATACTAACATGGTGATAATGCTCCAAGTCTAGGTCATGTGATTAATTCTTCCCCAATTTCTCCAACCTCTTAACAGTAGGTGTTCCTCACATTAGAGTTTGGCCATCTATCATCTCCTCCTGCGGTAGTTTCCTTGACGAATTCATATAGCCATGCCTAGGCCCAGGGACTCCCACATCTCTATTTCCAGAATACTCATTATAGAGTTCCAAATACTTAGTAGATATCCCTACTTGAATACCTGTAGTATCACATTTAACACATCTATAACCACATCTACCTTACTTCCTGAACTCCTCTCATTTTTTCTGACTCTAAAACACAAACTTCCCAGCTACTCAGACTCACAACCTTGTTATAAACTTTGGCTTATTAATAAAAATTACTGTAGCAGCCAAGACATAGTGCTTCAATATGGTAACTGATATACTAAATGTGTATAAATAAATAAACATATGCAGTTTAATTACATATGGTAATTAATGAAATGAGTTAACATATGCAGGGCACTTAGAAAAGCATCTAGCACATTGTAAATAAAAGTGTAAACAATTCTCCAAATAATGCTACGAGGTAGGTTATTACTCTTATCTCCATTGTACAGGCAAGAAACCTAGACCTAGAGATGCTAAATAGCTAGCCAAATCATTCAGATAGTTAAGTGCCAAAGCCAGATTCCAATCCAGCTGGCCTAACTCCAAAATTTCTCCTTTTAGCCACTACACTAAACTGCTTGTCTTTGTCTATTTCTCAGTCAACTCTACCTGATTGTTTCTCTAAAGTAGGATCCCTCTCTCTCTTTCCAACACTTCCAGTTCTAGCTTTTTATCACTGAGCTATTGCACTAGTTTTCCACCTAACACCTCTGCCTCCGTGTTTTTCACTCTTCTCATTTAAAAATCAGAATACTACCGACTAATCTTTTCAAATTTCAAGGGCTACCCAATAGCCCTTGAAAGGGCTAAATTGGGCCGGGCGCGGTGGCTCACGCCTGTAATCCTAGCTCTCTGGGAGGCCGAGGTGGGCGGATCATTCTGAGCTCAGGAGTTCGAGACCAGCCTGAGCAAGAGTGAGACCCCACCTCTACCAAAAAATAGAAAGAAATTAA
>CAUYSK010049108.1:0-11001 GCA_963575035.1 Avahi laniger
GTAGTCCCAGCTACTCGGGAGGCTGAGGCAGGAGGATCGCTTGAGCCCAGGAGTCTGAGGTTGCTGTGAGCTAGGCTGACGCCACGGCACTCTAGCCCGGGCAACAGAGTGAGACTCTGTCTCAAAAAAAAAAAAAAAAAAAAAGAACCTTCAACTCAACAGTAAAAAACAAAAGCAAATCGAATCAGAAAACGGGTAAAAGAAATGAAGAGACTCTTCACCAAAGAGAATGTACTATACAGATGCAAACGAGCTGTGAAAAGATACTCGGCTTCACTTGCCATCATCAAAACGCAGACTCAGACCATAAACGGATATCGACACACAGCTATTAGAACAGCTGAAACCAACAGTGACAATACCAAGTGCTGGAGAGAATGCAGAAAAACTGAATTGCTCATAGATTGCTTGTGGGGACATATGGTACAACTACTCTGGGAAAAAGTTCGACAATTTCTTAAAAAAACTAAACATACATTAACCATGCAAACCAACGCTTGTACTCTTGGGTACTTATCCCAGAGAAATGAAAATTTATGTTCACATATAAACTGTACATGAACATTTATAGCAGCTTTATTTGAAATAGCCCTAACCCAGAAACTACCAAAATGTCCATTAAAAGGTAAATGGTTAAATAAACTATGGTATATCCATGAAATACTCAGCATTAAAAAGGAACAAACTATTCTTTTTAACCCCCAAAGTCATCCATAAAAAAAGAACAGACTATTGATACATGCAACAACTTGGATGGATCTCAAGGGCATTATGCTGATTGAAAAAGCCAATCTCAAAAGGATACATATTGCATGATTCCGTTTATGTAATTTTCTTAAAATGGAAAACAGATCAGTGGCTGCCATAGTTTATAGGGCGTGAATGAGCGACCACCAGGGGGCAGCACAGGACGAGCTTTGCCTGACGGGATGGCTCTGTGCCTGGGCTGCGGTGCCGGCCACGCGGATCTGCACGCGTCTGCAGTGGCGCAGGGCCACACGCACACCGTGCCAGTGTCACTTATGTGGCAGTGCCCTATAGTTACGTCAAATGGAACTGGCGGGGGAAAGTAGATGAAGGGTACAACCAGATCTCTCTTTATTGTCTTTGCAACTTCCTGTGACACCATAATTATTTCAAAATAAAAAGTTTTTAAAAATATACTGACCCATAAGAAGCAATCTGTATATATATATATGCATACACATATGTATTTATGTTATAACATATTTATGTAAAATTTTAGAACAAAAAAACCCATAATATATATTGTTTAGGGTTATATTTGTTTACTTTAGGTTGACACAAATGAAATTGCTTATTTTATAATTCAAAATGACCAAATACTAAAATTTTATATAGTTAAAACCAATGACAAAGGTCAAATACATGTAAGGATGGTAATAACATGCATCAATTTTAGGATAGTGATGACCTCAGGGAAAGCAGGGAGAAGAGATGGGAATTAGGCTTTTGGAAGATCCATAACAGAAAGCATGTGTAGAAAAATTAAGAATGTCTGCAAAAGAGCAAAGAAATAGGACCGAAGTTGGAAGACGGGGAAATGGAGTTCAGGGGGAATTTTTTTTGTTTCTGTTTTTATGTTAGGGAAGACTCTATCCCATTAAAATATTGGAGAAAGATCCAGTGAATCATCAAAGTGAGAAAAATTGAACAGCAAGCGGGAAAGACTGGAGGTTGTGGTCAGTGAATAGTGAGAGACTGAATATACAAATGTCCAACGGCCAGACCAGATACTACGACAGAACTCTGACACACAGTCTCTGCAGCAATGGGCCCAGGATGGTCTGGACTTGGTCAATAACTGCCAGACCCTCCTCCCATCTCTACCTTTTTTTGCACCACCCTTCCAATTCGGAACAAAAGCAAGCCAAACATGTGCCCTAAGTCAATCGTATAAGATGCCCCACTTCTAGTTAGCCGGTCTGCAGCTTCCCAGGCCAACAGTGTCCAATCAGAGCATTCCTGAAGGCTTCTCCTTTTTTAACCATAAAGCTTTCCTGCTTACCTGTCAGCCTCTGCCAAGAGCAAGCTCTGAATAAATAGCCTCTGTGTGTTCTCATCTGGGTGATGTTTATTTCCAGAGCAGTATGGCTGATTTCGTGATTTTTGAAAGTAGACCTAGGTATGACGCTCTGAGGAGATGCCTAGGAAGTGAGGAAGTCTGTCTGGAGATGGGGAGGTCAAGAAACTGAATGGGACAATGTTTTGGATGGACTTTGTGTGTGCTGCAACCCAGAGTCGGCTGCCTTTGGGAAACAGAACTGTGGTCAAAAGTGCTAAGTCTTCAATAAATGAGGGAAAGTGGCTGGGAGGTCAAGCAGCAAGAAATTGGAGGGGTTAGTATTGACTTTGAACTACTTTTAAGGGAGTATGTTAAGTCTTCCCTTAAAGGAATGCCGTGGGCTGACGATCAGCAGTGAAACGAGCAACGGTCTCTGTGCTCAAGAGTAGAGGAGGCACCGCAGGACAGGACTTAATGACGAACTCGACGAGGGGAGAGCGATGGGCCCGTTGCGCCGGAGGGATGAGTAGCAAGGCATGAGCAAAGGGTGTTTCGTCACCCTCATCTCATTTCTGCACCAAGACCGCCCTGTCTTAATCACTGTAGTTTTAGAATAGATCTTGATAGAACACGTCCCCCCATCTTATTCTTTAAATCGTTGGCTCTTCTTCTTCGAGACAGCGTCTCGCTCTGTTGCCTGGGCTGGAGTGCAGTGGCCCGATCACAGCTCGCTGTCACCTAGAACTCCTGATCCTTCTGCCCTGCTGCTGAGTAGCTGGGACGAGAAGGGCTGCCGCCACTTCCAGCTAATTGTTAAATTGTTTGTAGAGATGGGGTCTCCCTATGTTGCCCAGGCTTGTTGGCTCTTAACCTTATTTTTGTCTGTATCAACTTTCGAATCAGCTTGTCAAGTTCCAAGAAACTCTGTGAGAGGATTTTGATTGGGAATGCTTAGAATTCAAACCTCTTTCTTCTTGAACTCTTATACGTCTCCTACATGTCAGCTTTCAAGTTTACCTTCCTCAAGGTGGCCTTCCTGGCTTCTTAGACACAGTTTAATTTCCTTGCTACGTATTTCCCGGCGTCCTGTACTACCCTTTGAGTAACACGGATCAGACTTGTAATTTTTTATTTGAAGTCTATCTTCTGCGTGGAGAGTTCGCTGGGACCACAACTGTCTGGTTTACAATAATATCTCAGTTTGTGCTTAAGACATATACATATATTAAATTTAAATTTAAAAAAATGTTTTTTGTAGGGTCGAAGGGCTCAGGCGGGGGTCTTCAGCAAGTAGCAGCCAGAGGGGGCTGATCTGCGGGCGAGGTCCCTGAGGAGGCCGGAGGACACCGCGAGGGTTAGCCCTGGGCAGAGGGAGGAGCGCTCGTGCGTTTAACAGGAGAAAGATCGGAAAATGGCACAGATACAGTTTAGTAGGTAGGTGAGTGGGTGAGAGTTAAGAGTTCTCATCTATTATTTTCTCTTTTCTTTCAAAAGTAAGGGATGAGGGAGTCTGGTGCGAGTGAGGGAGAGGCAGTGGGTTGGTGGAGTGAGAACAGCGGAGAAGATGTTCGAAGAAGGGTGTGTGAATACAAGAAGGGAACCGGAGAATCCCCCGGGGCGGTGTCCGGAGCCATGAATCCACAGCGGCGCCGATCGCCCCAGTCTACACCGTGTGATTTTCCTCCAGCTGCGCAGCAGCACGGGTCCTTGTACCCATAGTACGAACTGCTGGATTGCCGCGGGCTGGGATCTTTGCCAGACTTGTGCAATGGGACAACCGAAACGGTGAGTTCAGACACAGACTTCTCAGGACATCTGCCTTCTGTTACCTGCTTTATGCTGGCAATACAGCGTCGGGCACCGAGATTGCCTGTTTTTGGATTTACTTGATTGATTGATGTTTCCACAAAGCGTTTAGTTTTAGTGTCCCGTAACAGTAACACACAAGCAACTTCCATTCTCGCCTCGATTCCTCCTCTCAATTTAACCAGCTGCTCTCAAGGCAGGCCCCGGTGTGAGTCCTTGGTGTGCAGAAAAGATCGTGATGTTATTAATTTAAATTCCATCAAGTGAATATATTATAATTTACTTAACCATTCCCCTTATTGGACATTTAGATTATTTTCAATATTTGATTTTATAATTAATTACTGAAAAGGATACCCCGCCCTTTTTTTCTGAGAGAGGGAGAGGGTCTCACTCTGTCGCCCAGGGTGGAGAGCAGCAGCATGAGCGTATCTCTCTGCAGCCTCAAACAAGGACATCTGTATGCATAAAGCTTTTCTGTATTTAGGAAAATACGGGATTTCTCTTTGGATTTCCAGAGTTTTCAATATCACTGGCATCTAAATATTGTTTATGGCTGAGCCTAAAAGTGCAGAATAATAATATGGCCTTTTCCCATTCCCCCGCCTTAGTTTTCTTTGAACCTCTGGCCAGGTTCAAAGAACCTCCTCCCCTATCTTCCCTCTGTAAAATGCCTGTGACTTCAGTTTGTTACTTGCATCATAACCCCACCGCCCCCAATCTCCTGGAGGTCTTTGTCATGCTGCTGAGATCTGTGCTAGAGTCGCTAGCTAAGGCTGGAGTGCCGTGGCTTCATCCTTGCTCACTGCAACCTCGAACTCCTGGGCTCGAGCCATCCTCCTGCCTCAGTCTTCTGAACAGCTGGGACTACAGGTGCGTGCCACCATGCCCGGCTGATTTTTCTATTTTACTGTAGAGAACAGAGTCTCGCTGGTGCTCAGGCTGGTCTCCAACTCCTGGCCTCAAGCCATCCTCCTGCCTCAGCCTCCCAGAGTGCCGGCATTGTAGGCGCAAGCCATAGCGCCTGGCCTGTTGACTTATTCTTCTTGGTGTGCTCTTTTATTTTATTCTGATGGAGTGCACCCTGCAGCAGCATCCTGAGAATGGTGCAAAGAAGCTAAATGTTCTGATACTGTGCATGTCTAAGTTAAAAATCATGTTTATTATAATTCTCAATTTTGTGGACAATGATTCATTGTCTTCTGGCATCCAATGTTGTTGAGAAATTCAGTACTATTCTACTTCCCTTCCTCTCTATGTGGTCTTTTTTATTTTTTCTTTGAAAGCTTCTAGAATTGTTTCTTTTTTCTGGTGGTCAGAAATTTCAAGTCGATGTGTCTTGGTGTTGATGTTTTTCTCATTTATTTTATTGGGCACTCAATATGCTCTTTTGAACTGGTTACCTGGCCTTCGTTTCTGAGAAATATTTTTGTGCTATTTCCGTGATAATTCCCTCTCTTTTGGGAAGCCTTTTAGTTAGATACTGATCCTTTAATTTTCTTATCTTTTTTACTTTATCCCCATTTTTTAATTTCCAAAAGCACCTCTTGTTCTCTAATTTTTCTAACTCTTTCTCTGCCTCTCTCCTTTTTTCCTTACTTCCTTTTCTCCTTGTTTTCTTTCTTCTCTCTTTCCTTCTTTCCTCCCTCCCTTCTTTTCTTCCTCCGAGGATTTGAGTCATATTTTGTAGTGTAAAGTCTCATCTCCCTGAGAATATTAATTCACTTTTCGAAATTTTCTTCTGCTGCCTGTATCATGTCCATTTCCTCTGAGTTCTTTTTTCCTCCTCTGGTTCATTTGTTTTGGTCTCTGTCTTTACTGTGGAAAGCTTTCCTCAAAGGTTTGGTGATCCTTGGATACTTGCTCAGGTTTTTAACTGGATTGCTGCACCGCTGATGGGAAGCTCTGTGTGAGTGGGCAGGTCTCATCTGCGTGGAGGCTTATTTTTAGGTTGCCGCGATAGTCAGCCAGCTCTTGTGTGTGGGTGTGTGTGTGTCCCCCGGATGTCAGTGTGCGTAGGTGTTTTCTCTGTAGCAATTTAGTTCATCTAGAGAAAGAGCCTCTAATCTGCCGCTGAAGTGTCAGCCTGGTTATGGTGCTGTAGGGCAGGGCGAGGGAGGGACAGAGGGATTTTGCAATTCAGGATTCAGTATGTGTGTAGACCTTCCTCTTTTTTTCCTTTAAGTAGAAGTACTCTGGAAAGATGTTAACTTTCACTGAATTCTTCCTCTTGCCCTTCTCCTGCCTGGTGTTCCTGAAGTTTCTCAGGTTGTTTCTCTCAGATAAAGTACTCGTGGGGGCGGGGAGGGGTGGCGGGGCTTGCGGGGCTGGCGGGTCTCCAGACCCCCACCGGCGTCCGCGCCCCCGTCCTGCCCTGGCTTTCATAGTACCAGCCTTCAGTTCTTGAGCCTTTCTGGGCTGAGTTGTCTTGCTTCTCGTGAGTATTCTCCAACTTTTGGCTTTCCTCTGTTCTGCTAATTTATTTTATTTTTATTTATTATGTATATTTTAGAGACAGCATCTCACTCTGCCACCCAGGCTGGAGGCAGAGGCATGATCACAGCTCACTGTAACCTCCAACTCCTGGGCTCCAGGGATCCTCCTGTCTCTGCCTCCTGAGTAGCTGGGACCACCACACCCAGCCTGACTCTGCTAATTTAGTTACCACACCTCCATCTGCATTTCGTCTTCATGTGTGTGGGTTTGGGGGTATCTAGATGTTTCCTAGTTTTTGTGGAAGATGGGCTTTGTGTTTCTGTTTCTTGTTCTGATTGTGTTTTGGGGAGATTTTTCAAAAGAAAAGGTTAGAAGGTCACTGTCGGTCCTTGAAATCCTGGAAATTGTGGATGTGACATTCCAGCATTTGCCTTGATCATCACTGTCCAAACCTAGTTCGAAAAAACACAAAGCATGTTCTGAAAGCAGTTCTATCTGCCCATACTTTTTGCTCGGTGGCAGTGCCAAGCATGCTGTGCCTAGCTATATTGGAGCCTGAGGCAAAAAAAGAAAATTAGTAATACAATCTTTATTTATAATTTTGATATTTCATTCATTATGGGGTTTTTTGAGCACCAATTTTGATTTTTTAAAATACTGCATTAAAATTTATTTATCTTAATTACTGAGTGTTTGGGCACCCTTACATTTTACACCCCGTTTGAGTGACTGACTGACTTCGTCCTAACTCTGGCTGTGGGAGGTATCACTTTTTCCTTCCGCTAACGATGCCCCACCTGCAAGCCACTGCAAATACACAAGACTTCTGCGCACAAGCAGCCTGCTTGCTAGGCAAACGTTCAGCTCCAGGGCAGATCCATGGTCACCCTTCCCATCAGTTTGCCTTTCTGGGTCCTCTCCTCTGTTTCTAGCAAGACCCGTCTCTTGGAGGAAATAGAGGATTGGGTCGAAGTGAGCTCTGCGGGTGTAACCGAGATGTCAGGTCTTTGTTTACGCCTGGTGCAAAATGTAACAGGAGTGGCGTGGCGCTGCTGGCGCACAGCTTTTCTTACTAAGATAACGTGACAATAACAGAATCAGAATCATTTCTTCTAAATTCTTCTGCTGTTGATTTTTCTGCTAAAAACCTCAAGATGATGTAAAAGAAGAAAAACTTCCTGGGGTATTTCTATTAATAACACTTCTAGACAAATATTACACATGGGCAGTGTCAGAAAAGGATCCTGTCTTGCTAATTACAAGATTTTCTTGGCTAATTGGGAGATGGAGGAGGAAGGTGTTCTGGCTGCTGGGGGCCACTATGATGCAATGAGAGTAATTGTTCTTTTCTATTCTTCTGAGTTCTTATTTATGGTGATTTAGGGGTGTCTTTTAGACCAGTGTCCATTACGACAGTGAAGAACAGTCACAAGGCACTCTCAGTCCTTGTGTGTTCATAAGCAATCTTAACTCTTTTGGGATGCTCTGTCTGTAAGCCATAGAGGTACCATGGCTGAATAAAGACACAGCGGTCACCTCACCCTACTTGCTACGTCACACGCTTCAGGAGGATCTAGAGCAGTGCTCCGCGAAGTCTCAAGAGTGTGCACTGTGGACCAGAGCTGGTTCTTGAACTGTTGTTGCCTCTCTGTGTTCAGATAATCATAGAAATCAAGAATAAGCATTTTGAAAATTTCATAGCAATTTGATAAAATAATTTTATGTCTGTTGAATTTAATAATAGAAATGTCAACTTGTATTTTTATATCTTTTTTTTGGTTCATTTTTCTTTTTTTTTTTTTTGAGACAGAGTCTCACACTCTTGCCTGGGCTAGAGTGCCATGGCATCATTCTAGCTCACAGCAACCTCAAACTCCTGGGCTCAAGCGATCCTCCTGCCTCAGCCTCCTGAGTAGCTGGGACTACAGGCATGCGCCACCAGGCCGGGTAATTTTTTTTCTCTACATATATTTTAATTGTCCAGCTAATTTCTTTCTATTTTTAGTAGAGATGGGGTCTTGCTCTTACTCAGGCTGGTCTCGAATTTCTGGGCTCAAACGATCCCCCACCTCGGCCTCCCAGAGTGCTAGGATTACACGCGTGAGCCACCCACCACGCCCGGCCTGGTTCATTTTTCTAGTGATTAATTTTTGTTGTTTTACAAAAGTATTACTTGATGGATTAGGGAGAAAAAACTGGGCCTTTTCATAGGTAATTTGAGAAACCTGGATCTGAAGAGCATTCTTGGAATTTAAAAAGGAGTCAAAGCCTTCATGACATTGAACTTGGCAATGATTTCTTAAATACGACACTGAAAACAGGCAAGAAAAGCAACAATAGACAAATGAAACTACATCAAACTTAAAAACCTTTGTGATTGATGGAGCATGGTGGCTCACGCCTGTAATCCCAGCAATTTGGGAGGCTGAGGTGGGAGGATTGCTTGAGGCCAGGAGTTCAAGACCAGTCTGGGAAACACAGCAAGACCCCATCTCTACAAAAAATAAAATAAAATTAGTCAGGCATGGTGGCGTGCACCTGTAGTCCCAGCTGTTTGGGAGGCTGAGCTGGGAGGATCCTCTGAGCCCAGCAGTTTGAAGTTACGTGAGCTATGATTGTGCCACTGCATTCCAGCCTGGGTTGGCAGGACAAGACCATGTCTGTAAAAACAAAACAAAACAAAACAAAAAACCAAATCTTGGTGTGCCAAAAGATACAACCAACAGAGTGAAAAGGCAACCTATGGAATGAGATATAATGTTTGCAAATCATATGTGTGATAAGGGGTTAATATACGGAATATAAAGAACTCCTACAATTAAATGACAAAAAAATAAAATAATCTGATTAAAAAATGGACAAAGGACTTGAATAGACATTTCTCTCTCTCTTTTTTTATTTTTATTTTTCCCCACCCTCACCCCTCCCGGTGCCACGCTTGAGCAGACATTTCTCCAAAGAAGATATATGAATGGCTAGCAAGCATACGAAAAGATGTTCAACATCACTAATCATCAGGGAAATGCACATCAAAACCACAGTGAGATATCAACTCATACCTCTTAGAATAGCAACTATCAAAAACACAGAAAATAGCAAGTGTTAGTGAGGATGCAGAGAAACTGGAACTCTTTAGCCCTCTTGGTGGAAATGTAAAATGGTGCAACTGCTATAGAAAACAGTGTGGAGGTTCCTCAGAAAACCAAAAATAGAACTACCCTGATCCAGCAACCCTACTTCTGGTCATACATACTGAGGAATCGACAGCAGGATCTCAAATAGATATTTGCACAGCCATGTGCGTAGCAGCACTGTTCACAATAGCCAAGAGTAGGAGCAACCCAAATGTCCAGGGGCAGATGGGAGGATCAAGTAAATGTGATCCATACAATGAAGTAGTATTCAGCCTGAAAAAGGAAGTCAGTCCTGTCCCATGCTACGAGATGAACCCTGAGGACATTATACTAAGTGAAATAAACCAGTCACAAAAAAAATAAACACTGTATGCGTTTGTGGCATGTGCCTGTAGTCCCAGCTACTCGGGAGGCTGAGGTGGGAGGATCGCTTGAGCCCAGGGGTTCAGGGCTGTAGAGCACTCTGACCGTGCCAGTGAATAGCCACTGTACTCCAGCCTGTGCAATATAGGAAGACCCCAGTCTCAATCAAAAACAAAAATCAAAAACAAAACCAACAAAACAAGACAGAAACAAAAACACTGTGTGATTCCACTTATGTGAGGTATCTAAAGTATTCAAATTCATAGAAACAGAAGGTAGAATTGTGGTTACCAGGAGCTGGTAGGAACGGAGGAAAAAGGAGTAGTTGTTTAACGGGTACAGAGTTTCATATCTGCAAGATGAAAAAGTTCTGGATATCTGTTTCACAACAACCTGAATATACAGTAGTCTCCCCTTCTCCGTGCTCGTGCTTTCTGGGTTTTCGGTTACCTGCGGTCAGCTGCAGTCCAGAAATCGATGAGGATAGTACGGTAAGATACTTGGGGCTGGTCCGGAGGTCATCTCAGTTGATCGTTCACAGTCAGCTGCAGATTGAACCTCTTGTTCCACTGCTTTCCTCCCTTCTCTTTACTGTATTGATTAGTCTTAAAAAATTGAAACGAAATAAAAAGATATATTGAGAGAGAGACCAGATATGCATAACTTTTATTACAATATATTGTTATAATTGTTCTGTTTTGTTATTATTGTTGTTAACCTCTTACTGTGCCTAATTTATAAGTGAAACTTTATCCTAGGTCTGTACATAAAGGAGAAACACAGCGTGTGTAGGGCGGGCAGGTATTTGCAGTTGCAGGCGTCCACCGGGGCTCTTGGGCTGCATCCTGCGCAGTAACTGGGGAGTGCTGCACTTGACTCTCCTGAACTGTGCACTTCGAAATAGTTAAGATAATGAATTTTATGTTTTTTACCACAGTAATGAAAAAAAAGTTGAAGGGAAGCAGCTTGTCTCTCGTTTGTACACTCTCTGTTAGTTATCTTTGCTGCATAAAAAATTACCACAAACTTATGGTTCAAAAAAAAACAACCACATACTTTTCCTTTTTTTTTTTCTTGACACAGAGTCTCAGTGTGTTGCCCGGGCTAGAGTGAGTGCCGTGGCGTCAGCCTAGCTCACAGCAACCTCAGACTCCTGGGCTCAAGCGATCCTCCTGCCTCAGCCTCCCGGGTAGCTGGGACTGCAGGCATGCGCCACCATGCCCGGCTAATTTTTTC
>CAUYSK010049109.1:0-12396 GCA_963575035.1 Avahi laniger
GGGGGCAAATCTACAACTAAAGGACACGGGGAGCACTAAAGGGAGGGAAGGGCACGCCTTTAACCTGCATTTGGGTGAGGCAAAGACATAAAGTGTAACTAGAATGTTTGTACCCTCACAATACCTTGGAATAATAAAAAACAAAACAAAAAAAAAAACTTTTGAGCATTAAAAAAATTTAATTTTGAATATTGTCATACACATACACATTTAATACTGTTATACAGTATTAAAGTGTGCATTAGACATTTCATACAAGCAATTATTTCACTTACAGTTTTTTAATTAGTTACAATTACAGAACGATAAAAAGTCAGGAACAGAATTGTAATTCTATGTATTAATTGTATTTTTTAAGTGACCCTACACAGCTTGTTAATTCTTTTCTTTTTCCTATGTTATGATCATTCTGCTGTATTTGCCGAGATGTACTCTTATGCACGTTGACTTTAATAGTAAAAACTGAGCTTCTATGTTGTATTTTTTTTCATTTTTCCTAGCATTATACTTTTATTTTATTTTAAAAGTTATATGTCTATGTTGGATTTGAACTTTAAAAACAATCTGGCACTTTACCAAAGAGAGTTTGAAAAGTATGAATTTAGATTAGTATATGCTGTTAAATTCTTTTTACTCTTAATCATACAGTTGTTTTAATAATCGAGCATAAACTTTTAAAGATAAAAAGAAAAAAAAATTAAAAAATTTTTTTAAAAGATAAAAAGCAAAAGAAATAATAACTTAGGAACAAAACATACTAATGACCAACTCTTAGTCCTGCTTATGATGGGATAAGAGAGTTCCTATTGTATAAAGGAGTCTCAAAAATTGAAAATATCCCTGCCTTTTCTCATAAGCAAAAACCTCCCTGTATATTTGGGGACTCCTCAGGAAATAGCTTTTATGAAAGAGCAAGGCCTAGTGCAGTGGCTCACACCTGTAATCCCAGCACTTTGGGAGGCTGAGGCGGGAGGATGGCTTGTGACCAGGTAGGTGTTCAAGAACAGCTTGGGCAATATAAGACCATATTTCTACAAAAAAATAAAAAAAAATTAGCTGGGTACAGTGGTACACTTCTGTAGTCCTAGCTACTCAGGAGGCTGAGGCTGGAAGATCACTTGAGCCCAGGAGTTTGAGGTTACAGTGAGCTATGATTATGCCACTGCACTCCAGCCTGGGCAACAGAACAAGATCCTGTCTCTTCAAAATAAATAAGATGTAAATGTAAATTTAATTTGGAGGTTATGGATGGTATAAGAGTTTAAGATACTGTTGCCTAAATAGATACAGCTGCTTCTCCTCAACTAAAATATGAATTATATTCAATTCTTTGCAATGACTTGTATAACTAACATTTCTGGAAGTATTAAAAATATTCCCCTATAAAACACCAAGAAATACTAACTAAAATACAGAAAAATTTGTCTGAAATGCAGAGTTGGGCTTAAAAGAAAGTAAAGAAAACCCTTAGTGACAAAAAGCAAACCAAGATTTCCCAACCAAAACAGCAAGCATAAACAGATGCTGTCATTGACTTAGGTGAGAATTTGAGCATGTATGTCTGTGTGTGTATGTTGGAAGAGGGGTTCTAACGTAGGTAACCAAGAGGCTTTGGCTTTAATGACCACAAGGTGACAGGAGACAGGCTTTTGGCCAGTGCAATATAGGGAGCTGAAACTGAGAAATCTTCCTAATACCAAGTACCTTTAAAGACTATACTCTCAGTGAAAAGAAATGTGTGAAACTAGCAAAGGAGATAATAAGTTTGTATCTCTCTGCCTGTTCTGAATTGAGAAACATCCTACCTGAGAATTCATATTATAAGCCTGCCCACACATTGGTGTGTGGTCCAATGTAAGAAATTAATGTTAAAGCAGTACAGGCTGTTAATATGCCCAGGATGGAAGGCAAAAGGAAATACAAAACCCTCTGAAGAGACATGCTTTCTGTCAAGGTTTGAAGCATTCTCATTGATAAAGCTATTCTAAAGATAAACCACAATCGCAATTCACAATCCATTTTGAACAAGAGTAAGAAGACATAACAAACAGCAATATTAGATGCTCTGTCAACAGTTTATTATTGAATAGACTATAAAATCAATATGCTTCAAATTATTAAAGGTATAAAAGAATTTGGGAGTGGGGGAGAAAGAAAAAAAAGAATTATAGAATTATACACATGACAAAAGATTCAGATACTATTTTTTAAAATGAGAAAAACATGAAAAAGAATAAAATAGTTCTTCTAGAAATTAAAAGAATGATCACTTAAGTTAAAGAGAAGAATTTGTAAAACGGAAAACAGATGAGAGAAAATTAATACAAAATTTATAAGATGGTTTAACACTATTATATCTTTTTCTAAATCTTTGATACCTGATGAGTATTTTACACTTATAGCACATGTCAATTCAGATTAGCCACATCTCAAGTTGCCACATAATGTCTTGAGCCATTGGACAGTATAGGTATACCAAACTGACACAGACAATCAAAATTACCAAGCAGCTGACTCTATTGTTTTCAGGGCCATTATGGTTACTGTCATGTAATTTGGGAGTGTCTCCAAGTCTGTTTTCTCTTCCTAAGGAAACCATCATTCTGTTTACAGAATGTATTACAATAAGGTAAACAAGAAGTATTTGACTGTCATGTCTATGGAATTGCTATGGAAAACATTCATCTTAAATAATACATTTCCTCTACCATGATAGTGACTCAATTATCTCAAGAGTTTATAGGTGGAAAGATAAGGAAATGGTTCAAGTTTATTTAAAAAATGGTATTTAATTTTAATTTCATAAAATATCAATCTTAATAAAAATATTATACCCAAATAAAGTGCATGCATTTACTGTTTCCTTAATATTTTTGGTTACACATGCAGCAAATTATCTGAATTAATTTCTCACAGTTCAGTCATATATGAAAAGTTCTTTCTAACCTACACAAACTTTTAAAATTTATATGTATTTTATCTCAATTTGAATCTCAGTTGTATAATAATAATTAAAACATAGGTAACATAATTCAATTAAATTATAATGTAAAAATCCAGGATTCAAATCTAAATTCTAACTCCCTTGTTAACTATATACCAATGGGAAGATTATTAAACCTTTCTAAGTCTCAGCTTCCTTATTCTGCATAATGGAGCTAACAATAATGCCTTTCTCACAGGTTGTTCTAAAGCTAAAATGAAAAAGCCAAGAAAAGCACTTTAAGTGACTGGCACATGGTAAGAACTTAATAAAAGTTAGTTACTGTTATAACCATAATATCACCACCTTTATGAAATGTAATTAAATATAATTTAAACTTTATAGTCCATAATAATAAAAGCATAAACTTAAACATAAGAAAATATTATAAAACAATATGCTAAAAAATAAGATTAGGAAAATAATTTAAATATAAAGAATCATCAACAAATTATGACATCAATAAATGTCATATTTAGCTGAAATGAATTACCATCTATTTAGAAGTTTGTACACTCTCTCCAAGATTTCCTTATTATCTATTTTCATTGTCTATATCCTTCTTACTTTTTTAGTAACATAACTAATAAAATTAAATAAAATTAAATGAAAACTGAATCGTACCTATTGCATATGGTCTATAGGCTAAAAAAATAAAATGACAGAAAGAATTAAGAGACAGATTAAATTACTAGTTAATGTGCTACCATGTAATTTAGAAAGTATGCATAGATTCCCTGGTTTTATATCTCATTCCTAGGTAAAAGTTTCTATCTCTTACAGAAAGCAAAACTATGTCACATTATAGTGTAAACAGACATCTTTAATTCTATAAACAATCTCAGTCTACCATCTGCCGCGTACTGTGTTAAGTGATGGGAATCATGAGGAACAAAAAGCATTGTTTAGAGAAGAATCCGGAACAAGCTACTTACATTATTACTTAGAATGTCTGACTGAATCAATCATTTTTAGTTTTATTCTTTTTAATTTTTTTAAGAGACAGGGTCTTACACGTCACCAGGCTTGGAGTGCAGTGGCACCATCATAGCTCACTGTAGCCTCAAACACCTGAATTTAAGCAATCCTCCCACCTCAGCCTCCAGAGTACCTGGGACTACAGGTGTGTACCAGCATTGTGGGTTAATTCTTTTTTTTTAAGTAAGGGGGTCCCCTTATGTTGTAGGCTAATTTTTTTTTTTTAAGAGAGGGGGTCTCCTTATGTTGCCCAGGCTGGTCTCAAAACCCTGGCCTCAAGCAATTCTTCCACCTTAGCCTCCACATTTCTAGCTTTATTCTAACAAATCGGCCAAAAACTTATTACAATAATATTGACAGTTCATATTAAGACAGGTTTTAACAAAGTAAATAAAATTGTTCTTTAATATTCAAAACAAGGTATGTATAACAAGACCATAAAAAGCTTTTCCAAAAGATACAAAATATAGAAATTTAATTTTTAAAATGGTGTTTAGAATATTTCATGAGCTCTTTTAAAAGGGGAGTGAGAGTATAAAGTATATGTTATATTTTCACCAAAAAAAAATCTGCTTTTCCATAAAAGACAGCATCTTCACATAATACTGACTTATAGAAAAATTTGGTTTATAATTTGTCAGAATAAATCATCTGAAAATTATTATCCAGGCATTATGCCATTATTACTCTCTTTAAATGGATAATCCCAGCAATATAGAGATAAAACATTAAGCATTTGCTTTGTTATTATGCATCAATGTCATATTTCATATTTACATAGAAAATTTTTTCTTTTCATAACTAAAGAAAAAAATTTAAAGATTAAAAATGAGATGCAAATTTCCTCATTTTTAATAATTACCAAGAACTCCAAGTGACTTCCAAGTACTAAAAACTGACAAGAAACTTCCAAGTACTAAAAAGTGACAAGATTGCTCTTCATCTTGTTTCTTAAACCTATGATGGGTAAAACATCAAAAAAATAGTGATATTAACCATGGAATCATATATTTACATTCTTTATCCCAAATACTTGTTTCTAGGTACACATGCAAAGTTTAGCTCTGGATGCTTATACTACATTTCATATGTGATAATTCATAAAGTTTTGAGTCAAAACATCTACAACTCCATTTATCAGACCCTCCCATCTCACCCTCAAGATTTGGCCAAATATGTCTGACAGCTGAACAGAAATACATATTATTAATACCAAAAGTAAAGATGCCACATTCATCAACTCTTCCAACTTCCTATAGCAAGTTACTGCTATGTGAAAAGCATTATGCTGAGACCTGTAGTGGGACACACATGTTGTCCTAAAAGTTTGAGATTCAAGAGAAGATTGAGAAAGGGAAGCAAATAACTACAAAATAAAATATACACATGTACTTTCTATTAATAGGAAGTCAGAAACAGTGCAAGACTGGTTAGAAAGGGGAAAAAGGAAGGTTAATGTTAAAAGGGATAAAGTGATTATTTCAGTGATACTGCCTGCTGTAACCTAGAATAAACTTTCCTTCCTGGTGACCTAAAGTAGTTATTTAAATCAAAGGACAACATTTGTAGGCATGAAAAGTTGAGGAATCTTTGAATAGAGTAAATATTTCATGTACTCTGAAGATAATTTTTCTTGTTAAAATGATTTCCTACTCCATATACAAACCAACTATAATCTAGAGATTTCCAATTCTATAAAATATTATCTAAGGGAAGAAATATTCATGTTCATTATAACCTCAAATATCAAATTAAGATGTGGAGAATCAGCCAGTATGTTATGTACCAGAAGGTTTGCTGGTACATAACAGCATTCAACAAATATTAGCTATCAAATATTAGTTTTCAAAGAAGCAAATGCTAAATGAAAGATCTATTTCACACTCTTAAATCTGAAAGAATTCCCTGGGAGTCTCTTGTCTTACCCATGAAACAAATGTTTACTGGACATCTATTTATTAAGAACATAAAATACAAAGGGGCAAAAGCAAGCACGTCTTCAACTCAAACTATTATAAGAAATAATAACACGCAAATGAAGAAACTGCTTTCTAAGTTGTTAATTATGAAGTCAATTAAAAAAGGGCTAAGACAGAGAGTATCTTATAGCGGGGATACACCCTGGTAGGGTAGTCAAGAAGGACTCTGAGGAGGTGAGTTAGAAAGAACATAAAAATTAAGAGTTCCTTATACAGTGTTGGTGGGAATGTAAATTAGTACAGCCATTAAGGAAAATGGTATAAAGGTTCCCGAAAAACTGAAAAATAAAACTACCATATGATCCAGCAATCCCAGTACTGGGTATGTATCCAAAAGAAACAAAATCAGTAAGTGGAAGAGGTATCTGCAGTCCCACGTTTATTGCAGCACTAATTACAATAGCCAAGATATGGAATCAACTTAGGTGTTCATGAACAGATGAACAGATAAAAGAAAATATGGTATACATACACGACAAAATATTATTCAGCCATTAAAAAATGAAATTATGTCATTTGTAGCAACATGGATAAAACTGAAGGACATTATGTTCAGTGAAATAAGCCAGGCACAGAACGATAAACACCACATGATCCCCCTCACATGTGGAATCTAAAAAAATTGATGCCATGGAAGTAGAGGGTAGAATAATGGTTACCAGAGCGTGAGGAGGCTAGGGGGAAAGAAAAAATGGGGAGAGATTGGTTAACTGATACAAAGTTACTAGATAGGAAGAATGAGTTCTGGCATTCTATTGAATAGTAGGGTTACTATGGTTAACAATATTATACATTTAGAAGATTTTTAATATTCTCACCATAGAAAAATAATAAATATATAAAGTGACAGATATACTAAAATATCCTGATTTGATAATTACACAATGTATACATGTATTGAAACATCACACTGTATCCTATAAATATGTACAAATATGTGTCAAAATCATTATTAAAGTCAGGAGTTAAGAGCACAAGAACACATACTTTGCTAAGACAAACAGTTAATTATCACTCCAACTCTTATTTGACATATCAGAATCATCTGACATAGTTTATCATTCCTCCCAAAACTTTTAAAAATAGACTTTCAGAATGAACTCTTCCGGTTTTCTACCTGCCCACAGCATATATCTATATTCACTCGCTTGGTGACCTTATCCTGACATATGTCTTTAAATACCACCAGTACAATGGGGACTTCCAAATTTCTCTTGGAAGACTAGACTTTTCCCATGAATTTCAAATTTATATATCCAACTCCAAGGAAGTCTTCACTCAGATATCTAATAGGCATGTCAAACTTAACATGTACAAAACTAAGCTACTAACCCTCCTTTGTGTTTTGGATTTTGGATTTTAGAATATTTGCATTATACTTACTGCTTGATCATCACTAATTTGAAAATCTGAAATCTGAAATGCTCCAAGAACATTTCCCTTACATGTCACATTGGCACTTAATATGTTTTGGATTTTGGAGCATTTCGAATTTCAGATTTTTGGATGAAGGATACTCAACCTGTAGCAGTTTACATTTATTGAGTGGTTACTATATGCCAGACATTGTTCTAAATGGATCTCATTTCTCACAAAAATGTACCATAATCCTCATTTGACAAATGAGGGACTTGAGGGGTAGGTGGTTATTCACAAAAGTTAAAAAACTGAAAAGTATTAGCGAATTACCAAAACCTAAGCTGTCTGAATGTACACCTTTGCTCTTAACAATCTGGCTACACTGTATGGTGATGTTTGTGAGAAATCCAAGCAGGTGTGTAAAATAAGGGTAAACAAGTATGTCTGGCACTCAGAAAAAGAATTTGTACTTAAGATATAAAATTTTAAATTATCAGACTGGAGATATAATTTAAGAGATACAGAAATAGATTAGATTACTTAGAAAAGAAATGCAGGCACAAAAGAGAAGGCTTAGGATAAAGTCCCCAAGACTCCCAGTATTTAAAAGCTATGTAGGAAAAGGAAGATACAAAAGCAATTGAGAGGGAGTGATTAGTAAAGAGGGAGTAAGAATCTGTTGAAAGTCAACAGCATTAGATATTGAGATGAGGTATATTAAAATGAAGACAAATAGATAAATACTGGCATTGGTTACATTGAGGTCAACAGTCCACAAAAAGAAATTTCAAGAGGGAGCGGTGGTAGTAGAAGCTAGACATGAAGACAGAGTGTTATG
Source organism: Avahi laniger (assembly GCA_963575035.1). NCBI lineage: Eukaryota > Metazoa > Chordata > Mammalia > Primates > Indriidae > Avahi > Avahi laniger. The sequence continues at coordinate 8,138 of CAUYSK010049109.1, forward strand.
AGGAAGTTCAAAGGAAAGAGAGACAAAATATGTAGAAAATTAATTTAAAGTTTTAAAACTAGATTGATTAAAAAATACTGAGTCCACTCATATAAATGCTAATCTCATTTGGAAATGCTGTCACGGACACACTCAGAAATAAAGTTTAATCTGGGCCCAATGAAGTTAATAGATAAAATCAACCATCACAGGCAGTTACCACATTTTGGCTATTGTGAATAGCACTGCCATGAACACGCACATACATGTACTTGTCTGAGTAGCAATTTTCAATTCTTTTGGGTAAATAACTAGAAGTAGAATTACTGGATAACATGGTAATTCTATGTTTAAAGTTTTGAGGAACCGCTGAACTGTTTGCACTGGTTCCTCCAGTTTCCACAGCAGCTACACAATTTTACATTACACCAACAGCATATGAGGGTTTCATCCTCGCCAACATTTGTTGCTGTCTTTTTATTTTAGCCAGACCAGTGGGTGTGGCTGTGAATTTACAGTTCCCTAAATATCCCTAAATGATGGCGAACATCCTTGCATGTGTTGGTTGGCAATTTGTTTATAGTTTTTGGAGAAAAAGTCTATTCAAGTCAATTGTCCATTTTTTAACTGGATTGTCTTTTTGTTGTTGAGTTAAATGAGTTCTTTACATATTCTCAATATAAGGCCTTTATGAGACACAAGATTTGCAAATATTTTATCCCATATTGTCTTCTCACATTCTTGATAAAAGTGAAAATGTGTGATGCACAAAAATTTTTAATTTTGATGATATCTGATTATCTATTTTTAATTTTTGTTATTATACTAAGAATCTATTTCCAAATCAAGTCATGATTTGGAAACAAGTCATGAAAGTCATGACAAACAAGTCATGAAGATTTACCATATGTTTTCTGATAAGAATTTTATGGTTTTTGTTCTTATATTAAGGACACTGATGGCCTAAAACTCTACTGAAAACAATGCAATTAAAGATGATTAACAGTTGAACCAAAAATATTTGTATTGTTACCACTCTTCCATTTGATACCATAACGTTTTATTATGTTAAAAAACTGTATTTAACAATATAACATATGGTAATGAATATAAAAGCAAAATAGCATTGGAGAATTAGGCTAATAAATACCTAAAATTGCCCAATCAATCATAAACCATATACCCATTGATAAAATCAGAATCTCAATAAAAGGCCTGAAATATGACAGTTTATGTACCATAACTCTAAATAAATCCACAAGCGAAGATTATACCCAAGCTTCTATTGTTGTTTATAAATGAACTCATTGATATTTTAAAGAATGACCATTTGAGATCTCCAAAAATAGCAAGTTGTAGGTAGATTCTAATAATTTATTACAAAGAACTACATTATCTATGAAAAAGTGCTTTCTGAAGTAATGGAGAATAATTAGCATTGAATTACAGGCATGATACTCTCTGAAGACAGATAGATGACTCAGTTATATCAGTAAACACCTTCTCAAAAAACTATCTTCAGCCGGGCATGGTGGCTCACGCCTGTAATCCTAGCACTCTGAGAGGCCGAGGCGGGCGGATTGTTTGAGCTCAGGAGTTCGAGACCAGCCTGAGCAAGAGCGACACCCCGTCTCTACCAAAAATAGAAAGAAATGAATCGGACAACTAAAAATATATAGAAAAAAATTAGCTAGGCATGGTGATGCATGCCTGTAGTCCCAGCTACTCGGGAGGCTGAGGCAGTAGGATCGCTTGAGCCCAGGAGTTTGAGGTTGCTGTGAGCTAGGCTGACGCCACCGCACTCTAGCCCAGCAAAAGAGTGAGATTCTGTCTCAAAAAAAAAAAAAAACAAAACTATTTTCATCAAAAAAGCATCCCTCATATAAATATAATTGAGTTACAGTTTCCTAAATAAAGTAGTGTAAAGAATAGATATAAGATTTATTTATTCTATTTAACATTATTCTTCTGTTACAGTCAAAGATTAATTAAATAACAATGGTAATTAATCTAACTTAAAGCTCTGTATAACTGTTTATACCTACACTTAAAGAGAGAATACAGGTATCTGAAAATTACATATTTTTAAAAATAATCTAGTATAACAAAGAAAAAAAATTAAATCCCTTTTAAATTACTAGAAGAAAGACACTTAGGGTAATCACATATCTGATATATAACAGATTTGTATTTAAATTAACATGTAAGATTCATATTTAAGATTGAATAAAAAAGTAAACCATTCACAGTATATAACTGCCAAACTCAGCCCATAAAATGGTATTCTAAAAGAATTAAAAATGTGTGGATGTCTTACATTTTATGCATGAGGAAACACAAATGAACAGAAAAGGCCAACAAATTTTTCAGCAGCTGGAAATGCTAAATTTAATTACTGAAGAGAAATCATGCAGAGAAGCTGGCTACTGAACATGATTTATAAAGAATATGAGAAGTCATATAAAAGTATCAAGAAATTTTCAGTATCCAATGATAATCATAATAATATATGGATAATACATATAATCCCCCAAACCCACAGCATAATAATACATTATAGAGTTAGCCCCAAAACAACGAATACTTAAAAAATATTTAAAACTAGAAGATCTATTAGTAGTCTGACAAAGGTACAAATTTATGTGAAACATGAAATAAAATAGGCAATACCATTTGTCATTAATTAGACAAACCAATCAAAGCAATATTGAGGTTAAATGAATACTCTAAGAACAAGTCCTATTAAAAAGAATATTGGGAGAATTTCTTCTTTTTCATAACAGATGTCTGACATAAGAATTTTATGTATACTATAACTTGTGATTTAAATTTTTAGAATTTATATCTATATAAAAATGATACATGCAAACATATATTACATATTGTATATGCATATTATACATGTACATTTGAGTAACATTTCATTACATGGATATTTCACATTTTTATCTATCCATTCATCTACTGACATTAAAAAAAACTATAATAGTTTTACCACTTTAATTTACACTTCCCCATTACTGACAACTGATAATCTCTTTTCTGTTCATATCTTCCCCCAAATGTCTGAGAATCTTTATATTCTCAAAATTTATGTTTTTATATTTTAAAATATTAATACCCACACTTCCCCAAATTTTTTCTGATTTTATTTTCAGTTTGAATGTAAATGTTTGTTAACTTCTGATTGTACATATGTCTAAAATGATGAATTTATAAATATATTTCTTTGAAATCGTCTGGTATCTTAAAACTCCAGAAAATTATTCTCTTTAAAAATCTAAAACATATATTATATTGTGTTCTGATACCTGATCTATAATACAATTTCCACATTTAATTACCATAGATCTAATCATGCCTTCCTGATCTTCTTGTAGAACAGCCTAGTATATTTATCTATTTTTTTCAAATAAGTCTGATAATCGTTTCCCGGGTTCTTTAAAGAAATCACATTGGGAATTTTGCTATGATTATAGATCAGAATGTTATGGTTTATTACAGTTTTTCCTTTTTTTAAAACATACATAAAGGCTGTAAATATAACAATAATATCTAATTAGGGAAATTAAAAATCTTCCAATTTCAGTTAGAAATTCTATAGACCATACTATCTGTTCATAAGGCAACAAAATAAGAAAAACAAAGTTTGAACTAACAATAAAGAACAAACTCCTTGGAAATTAAATAACTACAAGATCAAAAATGACATACTATTTACAACACAACAAAAATGAGAATACTATGTAAAAAAAAACAATAAGGGCCGGGCGCGGTGGCTCACGCCTGTAATCCTAGCCCTCTGGGAGGCCGAGGCGGGAGGATTGTTTGAGCTCAGGAGTTTGAAACCAGTCTGTCTCCACTAAAAATAGAAAGAAATTAATTGGACAACTAAAAATATATAGAAAAAACTAGTCGGGCATGGTGGCGCATGCCTGTAGTCCCAGCTACTCGGGAGGCTGAGACAGGAGGATTGCTTGAGCCCAGGAATTTGAGGTTGCTGTGAGCTAGGCTGACGCCACAGCACTCTAGCCCAGGCAAGAGAGTGAGATTTTGTCTCAAAAAAAAAAAAAAAAAAAAAAAAAAAAAAAATAAGAGATAAATGCTGTCGTGCCACAAAAAAAAATTTAATTACTTAGTTTTATTACTTAAAAAGAAGTGAAACTAAGCATTGGAATTAACCAGAAGGGGAAAAAAGGGAGAAAGAGAAAAAAGAGATGGAAGGGTTGGAGAGAGAAGGAGAGGCAGAGAGGAAAGTGGGACGGAGGGGGAGAGTGAGG
>CAUYSK010049111.1:0-20214 GCA_963575035.1 Avahi laniger
AGCTGGAAAGGACATGATTTTGATGAGAGATCAGCTATCGAAACAACAAAATGAAGGAGACAGCATCATCAGTAAACTGAAGCTAGATCTAGATGATAAAAAGAAGAGAGGTCATCAACTCGAAGATGCTAAAATGAACATAACTAAAGAGATGTGCAGAAAGAAAAGTTCATTCAAAGGGAACCGGTCTCCAGTGATCCTCCCACTCCATCTTCCCAGGTAGCTGGGATTCACATTGTTTATGTGAACTTGGTTTCTTACAGACAATTTCTTCTGGGCTACCAATTTTTGTGAGCAGGTTTTTCTTTTTTAGAGACAGAATCTCCCTCTGTTGCCCAGGCTGGAGTGCAGTGGCATGATCACAGCTCACTGCAGCCTCAAACTCCTGGACTCCAACGATCCTCCTGCCTTACTCTCTCAAGTAGCTGGGACTACAGTTACACGTCACCACACCTGGCTAATTTTTTCATTTTTTTTTTTTTTTTTAGAGATGGAATCTCACTATGTTGCCCAGGCTCATCTTAAACTCCTGGCCTCAAGCAATCCTGCCACCTCAGCCTCCCAAGGCACTGGGACTACAGACATAAGCCACTACGCCTGGCTAGGTTTTTCTGAGAAGGCTATTTCTTTTAACATATTAGAAGTTCTGTTTCTTCATTTGCTGGGAATTCTGGGAGCACTACATTCATTGAGGTGCTTAATTTCATCTACAAACCAATTGGAGGACAGCTCCTATTTTAAGAGACTGTCATCTAATTTATGAATACCTTTCAGGGGTAAGAAAATATTTCACACACATAAAGAAAAGGCAAGACTTTTCTTAATTATAGCCAAACAGCCAGAGTGTTTACACATTCGATTTTCCAGGATCAGTCATTGGTCAAAAGTAAACAAAAAGCCAAAAACTCATCAGTCCAAAGGACAAGATATCTTCCTAATTAATTTGGAATCACAGAGGAACAAATAAATAAAAATATTCTTTGCTTTCTCTTACCCAACAGAGAATAGATACCAACAGAGAATAGATACCCATCATCTGAACAGAGATCACTAACCATTCAGAACATAAAATAGATTCCCAAATATTACTGTCACACATGAGGAATAATTTGTTGGCCATGTACAAATTCTAGTCAGATATACAGAGGATGTTCTCTGGCTACTCATGGACGCTGACTTAGTGATCCACTACACACTAGCCACAGGACCCAGTTATGGAAAGGAACAGAACCCAAACCATGAAAGGACCAACAGACTTGACCACAATAAAAACGTGGGGTCAGAAGAAAAAAGAGAGAGGAGGAACGAGAGAGTTGAGGCAAGTTTCGTTGTATTTCCACTTTGGATTCATTGGGGAGCCAAGGAGAGACACGCCCGGGGTCAAACCCCGTGAGGTTTTCAATTCATTCTGAGTCCATGTGGACATTCTGATGGGGCCTCCAAAACTGTCAGAGTATAATCATTTTTAAATTAAAGCATGATTGCGACATGAATACAAAGTGAGCAAATGTCAAAGATTTATTAACTCATTCAGGAGCGAAGCAGCAGGTTGATAAGGCTGGTTCGGAATATTTGAAAGACAGATGCGGAATACAAGGACTGGGTTAGCACAAAACAGATTAATACCCTATGGGACACAGAACTGCAACCTTTCGGGATATCTCTTCTGCTGAGCAGAAATCTCACGCATCCATAAGCAAAACAATCTACAAATTAGCATGTGACGTCAAAGAGTCCTAGTCGTGATCAATAGTAAAATAGTAAAATAGTAAAAAGGAACAGTGTTCTAGAGAACGAAATAGTTTTTGAGGGGCCTGTTAAATAATGCTCTGGGATGGCGCCGAGGGGACTTGGAGTTATCCTTTCCCTTATTTCCATAGTTTTTCTTATCTTTTTTTATAGTCTTAACATTGATATTGTATGGATAATTTTTCCTAGGAATTCCTCCGACTGCTGAATGCCTACTATGTGCTGAGCACCCTGCTGGGGACTGAGGTGAGTATACTGACCCTCGCTTCACATAACAAGAGTTATCAAGAGTTGTAGTGAGAGACAGCATGTGAACAACTAAGTCCAGTAACGTCCTGTAGGCGTCATAATAAACAGTCTCCACCGAGTCCAGGGGAGACACGAAGGAGGGGCAGCAGGCCTACTAGGAGACCAGAAAGGTCAGAGGCATCACCCTGGTGCTGGGAGAACAATGGATCAAAGGCAAGAAAGTACCAAACAGCCAGTCATGTTACGTGTAGCAACCACTGATTACGGCCTTTGGTTACACACTGTTCTAATTTGTTACTTAGCTGCTTTGTGTAATATCAACATTTTAGCAACATCATATGCTTGGAATAGGGAAATGCTGGGAAGTATAGGAGATTGTCCTGCACTTTGTTGCAAAAACTAAGAGGCAGTGTGTAGCTGATGAGATTCATAAAAGTCAGGAAAATTGTCATCTGGAACCCCAGTTTCAAATACCAGCTATACCATTTGCTGCCTGCGAGATCTAGTGGGAGGTGCGTGGGCTCTGGGTGCAGGTCCCTTGTGAACAGTGTGGGGCTGTTCCCAGGTAGTGACCAGAAGGCCCCTCAGGTTTCCTCCTTGTCACATGTGTCCACATGTCCACTTCCCCTTCAAGTCTCTCCACCACTGCAGCATGGAAGCCCTCACCAGAAGACAGGGCCGCGCCCTTGGACTTCCCAGCCTGCAGAACCTGCGCTAAATAAATCTCTTTATAAATTACCCAGACTTCATTATTCTTTCATAGGAACACAAAATGGACTAAGACAGCTGAACACGTGACGTGAGTGCCCCACAGAAGGACCCTCCCATATTAACACTCTGTGTGAGGACCTGGGCACGCAGTGGGAACATTTAGGTGAAGCCATAGCCATGGGAACTTCCTATACTAGGAAATGGCCTTTTTAGAATTAGGGACCTCTAGATGCTACCTCTGGTCTCAGCCTGTCAGATCTGCGGGGTGAGCTTCTTGACAAGCACATGGGTGCCCTTCCAAAGCCATCTAGGACTGTCCCTTCATCTCCTCTGTGATATTGGAGCTTTAATAGTAAAACCTATTCCACAAGGTCATTGTGAGACTTCAGCGTAGCAGCGGGCACTTCCTGAATGGCGGCTGTGAGTCATTTCACCAGCGTGGGCTTGAATAAACCACATCACTTTTATTCGTCATAGTGATCTCTCCCTTTCACCATGCCCAGATTGGCCCATAATGTTTTTCTTGGGCTCCTCCTACTAAAGCAGGAGCGAGGTGCAGGCAGGACCTCTGAGGTGGGGGCAAGCCCTAATCTGCAGGGAAACGCGTGCAGGGAGGGGTGGCCACGCCCACTGCTGAAGTGCATCTGTGCTGAGAAGGGCTGCTGGGAAAGCCACGTCCACAGCAACGTGCCCCTGCTCTTCTGTGGCCCCCAGCAAGGGCCTGTTCCCTTCACAGCCACGTGCTCCTGGACAGGGTCCGTCCTCACTCTCAGCTCTAGCTTGGTCGAGGGGACCCCATGCACTTTCCCCGAGGTCACAAAAAACAAACAAAGGCTGGAAAACTGCTACAGATTAGATAAGACGAAGGAGGTAGGAAGGATCCTAGTACAGAAAAGGGATGTTGATGGGAAAACTGGTGGCTTCAGAACAGAGTTTGAGTTAATATTTAATATATTGTAAGATTTCTAGGCACTGATTCCAGCCACCCAATCACCCCCATCTTCGGGGCTTGCTGTCACTGTGCTTTTTTTTTTTTTTTTTTGAGACAGAGTCTCACTGTGTTGCCCGGGCTAGAGTGCCATGGCTCTTAGCTCACAGCAACCTCAAACTCCTGGGCTCAAGCCATCCTCCTGCCTCAGCCTCCCGAGTAGCTGGGTCTACAGGCATGCGCCACCATGCCTGGTTAGTTTTTTCTATATATTTTTAGTTGTCTGATTAATTTCTTTCTATTTTTAGTAGAGACGGCGTCTCGCTCTTGCTCAGGCTGGTTTCGAACTCCTGAGCTCAAACAATCCGACTTGGCCTCCCAGAGAGCTAGGATTACAGGCGTGAGCCACCGCGCCCGGCCTGTCACTGTGCTTTTATTTCATTACTTGGCTGGACTAATTTAATGCAGTTTTTATCTTCTTCAGTGTAAAGTCTGATTTCATAGACAGTGCGGCCTTGAGCACGCACATAGTACTGGGGATGACAGCGGTTTTAGCAGCGCTGTCTTGGCCCACTTCCCAGGTCTGTTAACCTGCCTGCCTTTGGTGATGCCACACTCAGCTGTTAGGATCCGGTTGCCATTGGATTGCTGTATTGTTTTTGACAATACTCTGAGGTGTACACTGCTCCACCGTCTGATTCAACTACATTCGGGCCCCTATACAGGGCTAGGTTTTCAGGCTGGTTTTTGAGGTTTGATGTGACCCCAGAAGGGTCCTTCTTTCTCGGGCTCTCTCTGGTAAATCAGCTAGCCTACAACTTAACCATTGTCAAGGAGCTACCAGCTTTCTCTTAATTGCTTACCACAGAATTCTCCACTGTTTTTGAGAGCACCCTTTGGCTTGACTTTCCCTGCATGGTTCCACAGTCAATTCCTTTGGGGAAAGCTTCAGAGCTCTGTTCTTAGAACCTGTATCTCTCCGGGAAAAACCTGAGCCAGTGCTCTGGAGCTGGGGGTGAGGAGAGCAGCCGACCTCTCCAGGACGGACATGCCTGCATGTGAGCAGTCAGCAGCCTCTGCTCTTCTTGGCTTCTCTCTCCTGGCATGGAAACTCCGCCCTATGAGCGAAGCAGGGAGAGGCTGATCAGAACCCCAGCGCCCTGGGCCTGCCACACCTGGGTACGGCCTCCAACTTGAATTGGACCTGGGTAGAAGGAGTCCCTGACCTCTTGGCTAGACTGTCTACCGCAACACAAAGCTGGAGGGGCATGAGAAACACCGGCAGCCCGCCCCTCCCGGGGAGATCCCAGTCTTTGAGAGTTGGGGTAAAGAGAGCACTATCTTCTGAGTCACACTCAGAAGTGGCACTGAGTTGGGATGGGGGGCGGCGCTGGTTAGGGAGAAAATGGGCGTGGCAGAAATGCCACAGACTCCTAATGTTCTTATGGAGATTGAGTGGATTTTCCTGAATGTTTGTTCATTTGCTTTATTTCCTTAGGACAATTTCCAGAGACTTTAAATGCTTGTTTAAAAAAAAAATGGTAACCAGCACACCGGGAAGTGGGTCAGCAGAGCTCAGGCATCCATTGTGCAAGTCATTCATCTTTTCAGTTACTGTTGGTATTCTGCAGCTTACCTCACCAAAGCCAGTTTTAAACAATGACGTTTATTTATATCCCTTAGAATATTTTAAAAATGAAATTTTGGTAATTTCAAGACACAAAATACTTTGAATTTAGAAAAGAATAAAAATTCTCAATAGATTTTTAGTTTAAAGAATATTTACCATTCAGAAAAATCAGTAGAATAAAGCCATATCCAAGGTAAAAAAGATATCAAGACATGTAATTATAAGAACATTACTTTGAGCAAATTTTTCTACTGAAGCATAATTATAATTGTTTTGCTTATTTGAAAGTCACTGTTCGCTCTTCAGTCTTCTTTCACGTGAGTGACTGTATTTTAAAACACAATGTCGTATAAAACCATAATGCCCAGAAACACCAGTTACCATCAGCCAAGTGAAATGTCCCTCAATTCACATTAGTCTCCCAATACCAGGAAAAGTAAGACCAAGCAGGCAAATGCGTTTTTTGGTAAAAATGCTGTTCAGGATGGACTATCTTTTTAAAATTCTGTAACACAAATGAAGTTTTCTTTTTATAGATCAAACAGATTTTTAAATATACTATGTTGCTTACTACTGACTTTATAAAAGCTGTAGATGTTGTATATTTGTACGATTTATTAATAATAAAAGATGATCAGGGAATATTAACTTAAGCGTAAAAAGTCCATATCATGTGAAACATTCATATGCCTTTACTGTTATTGTTATACTTCTAAGAAAGGGATCACACAAATTATAGTTAAAAGAAAAAAATCTCCTCATACTTGGACTTCCAAGTAAAACGTTTTGCTAATATGTTATTACCGCGACAGAATTATTTTTAGTACATATAATAGGTATACAATTAGTAAACATTTAAATTGTTTTTTAAAAATTTAAAACTTCAGTTTGGAATGTGATATTTCAAACTAAGCAGCAGTTCAAAACGAAGTTACATTTGCATTATAAAGAAGTATAAAAGGAGTGGTAACTGATTCTATTCTAATCTAGAAATCCATTTTAAAGAACCTAAACAGAATAACTGCTTAAATGTAAATTGTAAACAGAGAATGGATAACCACTTACCAGAGACACAATAGAAGGGTTTGGAGGTTAGACTATTGTTCAATAATTTTTAAATCCCTTCCAATTCTAAAATTCTATAATTCACAGTTCTTCCAGCAGTTCTATTAAGAAACAATTACTTCTTGCCACTATGGCCAGATTATGTGACATAAAAATGGAAATTTTACTATCTTACTATATGTGCTTAGAATAAATTTCAACTTCCAGCAGATTTCAAACGCTGCAATTCACATGGGTCTGTCTCCTCTCTGTTTGATCCAGATTGAGATCTGGTCCCCGTTTCAGACTGAGTTTCACCATGCTTGAACAGAACCTATTTTAGCCTAAATGTTCTACATTTCTTGGCAATGTTCTTCTAAACAACAGAAAAAAAGAACTTTAAAAACATGTAACAAACATTACATTTCAAATTCTGAAATAAACACCTGCACTTAAACTCCCTATGTTAAACTATTATGATAAACGATTTAAATGCAAGCAGTTGGTGTACTTGCTACTTGCTCAGTTCTCTCTAAATGGGGATTAATGTCTGTTATCAAAAGCAATTAGCTTCAGGTTAAATAACGCTAAGATGCTACGTAATTATGATTACCACTGTTATAACTTAACCTGGATTCTTCATTCTGGGGACACACACAGAGGACAATTGGACTTTTATGTAGAAAACGGTTTAGGTTGAAGATATATACTTTTCAAAATACTCACATATCCTCCAGGAATTGCTAGAGAAATTTAATGTAAGAACAAACTACTTGAAGAGACTTTGTTAGCTTCTAAAAACAGTTGAGTTCCACGAATAACCAGTAAAAGTCCTCTGAATCATTAGTTAGTTCTAAATGATGTTATCAGACTATGTAACTTAAGTAATCTTCTAATCATTATTTCCATTTTTGAGATACTGGTTCATAAACTATCAAATCTCCATGAATCAAAGTGTTATCCACTGGCGGCACGGCAATTACAAGGAAAACCAGGTCTACAAAAGACACTTTTGAACATCATTGTTTCACATCTTTAATATTGTCTTAAAGGGTCTATTACTCTTCGACTATCTCAGTGTACTGCGAAATATAAAAGTAGTAATTATAGTGAAACAGTTATTCTAGATCTAAATAGAGAATTCCGATAGCAATGTTTACTCAGAACATATTTTCATTTCAAATAATGCAAGATTTCTCACAGAGTCAGAACACAACTCACAGTTTGAACAGAAACCTCTGTGCTTGTATCAACATTCAGTAAAATAAACACTACCTACTAGGTTGCTTTTGAATATAAATCACTCATTTAAGTAAATGGGATATAATTTCTAACTCGTGTTAAAAGTGAAGAAATAACTTATTATGTGATGCCTTGACCAAAATCAATCAGTCAAGTGCAAGATTACCACATCAGGATACAAATCACACTCTATTAACACAACACATCTGTCAGAGATTTGGATGCAGATATACTACTGTTGGGAAACTGGATGTCCTTTAGCCAGAGGACAATGAGAGAAAAAAGCACATCAGAGATCAGGCCCCAATTTTAATTACTTCATTGATAACAATGCCTGATTTTATTTATTGAAGAATGTTTCTTCCACTGAAATACACTTTTAATTTTATAATGCTAGAGAGTGGAGGAGAAAATAGGGGCCCACTTGTTAAAAATCCATTCTTTATAAAGTTATTTATTGATTAGATATGGAATGACTGTTCATTTTCTGCTCTGAAGACAACTAGATCTTTTTTTCCCAAAGATTGACCTGCCAATTTATCCTTGACGACTGATTCAGAAAGATAAATGAACCTTCCGACTTTACAAATAAGAATGTATGAGTGTGTGCATCCTATGATCTGACCCATACTTCTGATTTAAAATATAACTAAGTTCTCTCCATAGACAGTATATTCGTTTTAAATTTTAAACTTAAATCATCCTTACTTCACTGTTCTCATTCTCTTTGCATTTTACTTTTACATTATCGATGTAAATAGTCAAAAAACAAAAATCCCCAATCTAGAAACCAACTTACATTGGAGGTCTGAGGTTAGTTTATAACTTTTAAAATATTTTGTTAAAATGTAAAAACCCTGAAATTACAAACAAAAAATTTTATAAGTTTACAGTATATATCGAATTTATTTTTTTAAAAAAATATTCTGAATTGTTTTTATATAAGTAATCAAGTGTTGTTTTTTCAAATGAAACTCCTTTATATGCTAGAAGAGGGTATGTGGTATTACCCCATTAAAAATCAATACATGTTTCGTTTTTTTATGCTGGTACTTCAACTATTTCAAAGTAGTCATTCGGTAGAATCACATAACCTCTTTCTGACACGTCGTCCTTCTCCTTTTGGAAGTGCACAACCTCCTTTAACTTCTCAAGCTGTCGTTCCTGTCGTCTGCATCGCTGCTGTGCAGTCTTGAGCTTCTTTCTGAGTTTTTCAACCTGCTGTTCCAGCTGGTGAATCCTTTTCCTCTGCTGCATCGTATCCTCCACCGTGTAGTTGTGGTCGCAGAAAACCGAGAGGTTATCTGGGGTCTGGAGAGGAGGCATCAGCAGCCCAATAGCAGCGTCCACCTGGGAAACGGGGGGTGTGGCGGGAGGGGGCGGGGGCTGTTCCTGCGGCTCCAGAAGATCTTCCTTCTAAAACAATGATATGGAGAATATGCTTGAATTCAGTGACTAACAATAATAGTTTAAAAGAATTAATCTGTGGAATGTAAGAACTACTAGACTTTTTTTGTGAATCTGTGGTATAGAAACATTCCAAAATGAGAAAATATTTTCAGTTTTAATTAAACTTTTCTATCCGAAGTAGAAGTGTGATGCAAGAAAGAGATAAAATGATTAGATTAATGAATACTCAGTGCTTAAAACTGAGGAGAAAAAAGTACTTTGAAACTAAACTGTCACTGACAAAGAAAACCCAAAACTTATCAACATACAAGTGGAGGTATAGGGTGATCTTTAAATAAGTTACAAAATGAAACTGAGTTTCTTAAAGTGAGGATATTTAATAAACTGTATTTTGTGTTTTTAAAAAGTATATCACTGTTAACAGTGGTTATTTACAAGTGATGGGTTCCAGGTCCATTTATTTTCTTAACATTAACTCCTAATTCTCTAAGTTTTCCACAATGACCACATTAATTTTATAAACAGAAAACAACAACCCAATACTTTAAAACATGTATTACCTTGTCATGTGGTTCAGTACAAAGAAATATCGTGGGGACGGCGTTCTCCTTCAGTAACTTGTTGTTGCACTCCCTCTTAAAGCAGTCTGGAGTAAAGTGCTCCGAACAAATACTGCTGTACTTGGTGGGCTTAAAGTTTTTTCTTCTGACAGCTGCCTCCCATTTTTTACAAAGACTGGGTCGAGTAAGAGGAAACCTAAGAAGAAGACATAATTCAGTTCTCTGACTTCATTTAAGAAAAAAAAAAAAGGCACCCAAACTTTCCAGTTTAGGAAAGAACTATCCTACATTGCTGTTAATATTCTAAGAAGTATCTGATAAAGATTAGCTCCAGTTATCTATCTTATTTATTAATGTTGTAACTTTTCATATTGAGGACACTAAAAGATTCAAGTAAAACATATACTATAGAATAAATCCATACTCCTATTTTTTAGCAGTGATTTTGTCTGCTTCACAAAAAAAACAAAAATTGTGCATAAAATTTGAATTAATCAAATATAGGGAATAATGGTAAAGAAATAAAATTATTTATTTTGATTTATCGCTTAATCAACTGGGCTATATCCGTTTGGTCCAGGTATAGGGAGGTAGTTTAAGTTTATGGTGATCTTAGTTTTCTAGGTCAAGAATTTGGTACACTGGGGGATTAGAAAAAACCAAAGAAGGATGTTTCAAATCTATGTTCCACAGTTTCTCTTCCGTGTAAGGTATGCTAGAGCCTGAGTCTGCTGTTACCATGAAGATCTAACAGATCTTTATGACTGCCCCTTTTCTTTGCATAGCATAGCTTTCTAAACTGCCACTATATAGAAGCTGGAAGAAGAGATACGCCTAGAAAATCCTTGCTGGAAATGGCCTCTAGAAATACAAACTACGATTGCAATCACTGGCAAAATTCAGTACTGAGGGCCCCGTGGCCCAGGGACTACAGATTCTCAGCTGCTTCTTAGGTTCTGTCAAGATATTTCCCATCTACTCCTCCAAAATCTGTTCTTTTAGGTAATGGGTAAGATGCAGGTTAGCCCTTCTTTTGATTCAATCAACTGTTAAGTGTCAGCAGAAACACGGTATTTTTGATATGTGAATGTCATGTGCTAGTGAAGCACTTTCCGTATTTTCAGATCCCCTCCACCATGTGTGTGTGTGATCCTGTCACCATCGCTTGACCTATTCCTACACTTCCAAAGTACCTCAGTTTTCAGAAATTCCAACTGATCAAGAGGTAATATTAGGACACACTGAACTGAAAGCTGTAAGTGTTCTATCCCCTTCTCTGAAGGGAAACATCAAGACTGGAGATCTCTCTGCTCTACGCACTCTTGTTTCTGCAGGGCCCATCTCACATATAAAGCATAAAAATGCATCTACATCCCCTATTAAACATGAACAACTCCCCACCAAAAAAACTGAAGGAATACTTAAAATTTTCCTTTTCTAATTACTTAGCTATGAATAATTCATGTAATTTATCACTGGGTCTGATTTCTTACCTACCATATATGCATAGCTGGGAATTCTTGGAAAGAACACCTAACGTAAATGTAGCAAAATTTGTAAACAAAACGGCTGCATGAAAATGTCATGTCACATTTTTCAGACGGTTGATATCATTATGAAATTTAAATTCTGCAGTTTTCTTTTCCTATTTTCGACAGAATGTTTTTCACCCTAGGACTCCAACCGCACTAACTGCTGGATAAAGTGGCCCGAGAGCTGCGGGGCAGCTGCTTCCGCAAGGGCCTCCCCCTGCGCCCGTGAGGACGTTTGCTACGGCCCAGGTTGTCGCCACTGTGTGCGAAACGATAACGATTTATCTCGGCAGTACCAGCTTTCTCTAAAGATGGGTTCCTAAAAATTGGGTCCAAAAGTCCTCCCTGATATCCTGGCCAAACAAACAAACAAATCAATCCCTAAACGGTGTGATGCTGGCAAGGACGAAAACAGTGATCTCTTCGTCCTTTCGCCGACCTTTGCTTCCACTTCAAATACACCCGAGGAGCGAGGAGAAGCCCACGCCTCTACGGGTGGCAAAACGCAGGCGTCCCCGCGAGCCCCGACCCCCCCGGGCCCGGTCCCTCGAGCGCCGGCAACGGCGGCCAGGCACGCCCCGCCCCTGCCCCGCCCCTCCCGTTAGTCTCGCGCGGACACGCGCCGGCTCCGCCCCCAGCCCAACCGGCCGCGCGCCCCCGGCCGCAGCTGAGACTGCGAGGCGTGCAGGGAACTCACTTGTGGAAAGAAACAGGTTTATCCTTATCATATCGGTTCTTGCAGCCGTAGGCGGAACAGGACTGCACCATCCTTCCGGTCCTCAGTCACTTCTGCCGCCCCAGAAGGCAGGTGAAGCTGCTGTCAACGCCGCGCTCGGCTTTGACACCCTCGCTTCCTCTGTAGCTTTGGTGAACAGTTACAGTGACGATAGCCTCATTCAGGGTGACTAATGTGCCCGTTTTGTTGTTTGCATTAGCAGAAGGACCACAGCCATCGCCCGTCTCCCATCTCCAAGATGGCGGAGGCAGCTTCAAGCTTACCTCTCGCGAGGAGTTTGTCCCACTGTCTCTGATTAGCCCCGAGGTCAGAGGTAACGTTTCCTGGGAAGCAGGCTATTGGCTGAGACCAGGTGTTTCCTGCGGCGGGTTCGGCGTTGCGGAAGTGGGCGGGGCCCCTGAACTTCCGGCAGGGAGATGAGAACTGCTTGGGGGAGGAGGAGGTGCTTTGAGCGGCCGGAGTTCTTGGGCCCGGCTTCCACCCCGGCGGTGTTCCCGGGCGGGAATTTATCCGGAGCTTTCCTGGGATGGTCTAGAGTGGGAAACAAACAGGACATGTTGGAGAACAAGTGTAAAGCTGGGTTATTGTCTTGTGCACATTTCTTTAAAAGGGCGGCCACAGATAGGTAATGAATTATAAAACTTTGCGGAACCGTCTCCCTTACCGCTGATAATTACCCCATTACCTGCCTCTTCAGGTTTCCCAAGGCTCCATGAGAGCCAAGGTGACAAATTTTGAAAAATGAAAGAAGACACACCCGCTGTCTCCCAGTTGCCGTGTGGGAAGCGTTTCTGAAGGCTCTTCGCTGCCGTGGTCTCCTTGTGCTGTGCTGGAAATCGCGAGCTGCTGCGGCGATTTTCACATCCGAGAGGTTTTGCCTCCTTATTCCCTGCCCTTTCCCTCTGTGTAGATCTGAGCCTGCAAATCCGGGGAGAGGACTGTTGAGTAATCCCATGGCCTCTGCTCTACTTTTTCTGCCCTCGTAAATGTCGGCGTTTCCCCAAGGTTCCGTCGTCGTCGTCCCACCTCCGACTGGACACCTTGCTCCTTGAACTCAATCAGATACCGTGACTCCCTAATCTTTTACTTCTGTGTAAATCTGTTCAGCCTTCTGTATTATCATCTGTGAATCAACCGTTCAACAACTGTCTAGGCCAGAAACTTTGGCATCATCTTGGATTTTTTTCCCCTCACTTTTAAAACTCCTTGATGACCAGGTTAATTTTATAGGCTAAATAAATACCTCTTAAATCCATTCCTCTCCATCTGCTTCACTGTTCTTTACCAAGCTGTGGTGGTGTCTTACCCTTGCAGCAACATCCTCATTGTCCTGGTTTCCAGTTTGCATCTTCCCTGTCTAGCCTCCAGAGAAACTGATGGTTGCGCCCCTGCTCATATCCTTCTGAGGCCACTCCCTGTATTGAGGAAAATCTTGTGGTGAGCTATAAAGCTCGTTAGGACCAGGTACTTCTACTTGCCCACCATCATGTGCCTCCACCTGTCCTTAAACTCTTCCAGCTTTATGCCTTAGAGGGCTGGCTCTTTTCTGGCTTCTTTAAATAGGCTGTTTTCCCTGGCCTGAAATGCCCATCTGTCCACCCTTAAAATGTGGCCTACGTGTCATCTTCTTCAACAAGCTTTTCTTACTGTCTCTTCGTAGCCTTTCCAACTAAGGCACCTCTCTTGTTCTAGTGGAATCTTGCACTTACCTCTATAAACCACTGTGAAACACTGTAATGTCTGCATTACATGTCTGTCTTCCTCAATAGAACAGAGATGCCCTTGAGGATAGGGATTGTGTCTTAAGTTTGAAACCTCAGCAGCTTGCAGTGTCTGGCATAAATTAAGGATTTAGAAAATGTTGGTTGAATCAAGGGGTCCTGAAAACTGTATCTAAAATAGGTTCAGAGCTGGTGGCTCATGCCTGTAAACCCACCACTTTGAGAGGCCAAGGTGGGAGGGTTGCTTGAGGCCAAAAATTGGAGACCAGCCTAGGCTGGTCTAGGCTGATGAGACCTTGTCTTTACAAAGAATAAAGAAATTAGCCAGGCATGGTGGTGCACCCCTGTAGTCCTAGCTACTGTGGAGGCTGAGATGGGACAATCACTTGAGCCCAGGAGTTTGAGGCTGCAGTGAGCTATAATTGGGCCACTGTACTCCAACCTGGGTGACAAAGCAAGACTGTCTCAAAAATAAATAAATAAGTAAAATAAAATAAAATAGTTCATAGCCAGACATACCTCAGAGATATTGTGGGCTTGGTTCCAGAACACTGCAACAAACTTCAGTTTCCCAGTGCATATAAAACTTAAGTTTACACTATACTATAGTATACTAAGTGTGCAATAACATTATGTCTCAACAAATGTACATATCTTAATTTAAAAATACTTTATTGCTAAAAAATGCTAATGCTCATCTGAGCCTTCAGCAATTTGTAATCTTTTTGCTGGTGGGGGTTCTTGCCTCGATGTTGATGGCTACTGATGGATTGGGGTGGTGGTTGCTAAAGGGTGGGGTGCTGTGGCAGTTTCTTAAGACAACAATGAAGTTTGCTGAATTGATTGGCTCTTCCTTTCACAAAAGATTTCTCTGTAGCATGTGATGCTATTTGATAGCATTTTATCCTTAGTACAGCTTCTTTCGTAATTGGAATTAGTCCTATCAAACCCTGCCCCTGCTTTATCAACTAAATTTATGTGACATTCTAAATCCTTTGTTATTTTAACAGTGTTCACAGCATCTTTATCAGTAGATTCCAACTCCAGAAACCACGTTCTTTGCTCATCTATGAGAAGCAACTCCTCATCTGTTCAAGATTTATCATGAGATTGCAGTGATTTAGTCACATCTTAAGGCTCCACTTCTAGTTCTGTTGCTATTTCTACCACATCTTTGGTGACTTCCTCCATCGAAGACTCGAACCCCTCAGTGTCATTCATGAAGGTTGGAATCAACTTTCAAATTTCTGTTAATGTTGATATTTTGACCTTCTTCCATGAATTACAAATGTTCTTTATAGCATCAAGAATGGTGAATCCTTTCAGAGCATTTTTAATTTACTTTGCCCAGATCCATCAGCAGAATCACTACAGCCTTATGGAATGTATTAATAATATTTCTTAAATATTAAGACTCGAACGTTGAAATTACTCCAATTTATGGGGTTACAAATGGATGTTGTATCAGCAGGCATGAAAACAACATTAATCTTGTACACCTCCATCACAACTCTTGGGTGACCAAGTGCATTGTCAATGAGTAGTAGTATTTTCAAAGGAATCTCTTTTTCTGAGTGGTAGGTCTCAACAGTGGGTTTGAAATAGTAAACCAAATAGTAAAGAGCATAGGCAGAGTAGATTTAGCATAATCTTAAGGGCCCTAGGATTTTTATGATAAATGAACATTAACTTCGACTTAAAGTCATCAGTTGCAGTAGCCCCTAACAAGAGAGTCCACCTGCTTTTTGAAGCTTTGAAGTCAGGCATTGACTTCTGTCTAGCATCTTCTTCCAGTGGAAAGTTGTTTCTTCTACAGTGAAAATTTGTTGTTAAGACAACTCCCGATATCTCCCCCACCCCCAACCCCCGTGGCATAGGCCGAAACTGGCTTCCAGCAGCTATGAGTAGTGGCCCAGGGGTAGGGCCCCCAGAAAGTCCAGGGCTGGGGATGAGGAGGGCGCCCTGCACTTCTCTGAAGAGGCCCCAGTCTGCAGCCTGACGTTCAGGACACAGCGCATCTCCTGCTCCAGGCTTTTTCCCCCTTCACCTCCAGGTTCTCTTCCCTTCCGTGTGTCCCAGCAGACACCAACATCTTTTGGAAGCATCAGCAATGTGGCTCTTTTTTTTGAGACAGAGTCTCACTCTATTGCCCGGGCTAGAATATAGTGGCGTCAGCCTAGCTCCCAGCAACCTCAAACTCCTGGGCTCAGGTGATCCTCCTGCTTCAGCACTCCTGAGTAGCTGGGACTACAGGCGTGGGCTAATTTTTTCTGTTTTTAGTGGAGACGGGATCTCGCTCTTGCTCAGGCTGGTCTTGAACTCCTAACCTCAAGGAATCCTGCCGCCTCGGCGTCCCAGAATGCTAGGATTATAGGCGTGAGCCACCGCACCTAGCCAGAGACATGGCTTTGAGCTCCACTGTTACATCCCAATGTCGCAATCTCTTGAGGATGGTGATTAGCTTGCCGCGGTGTCAGAAAGGCAGCGTGGGCCAATCCCCAGGACAAAGAGATGGGCTGGGGCCAAGCAGTTGGGCGTTTTCCCAGCTCTGCCACACATCAGTTCTGTCCCTCCAAGTCCCTGTGATGTAGAGGTGCCCACTCTGCCTCAGGGCCGGGGGTGGCCTCGCCGTAACATCTGGTGCCTGTTGGTCTCCAGTGTTGATGTCTTTGGTCTGGGGTCCTGTGAGCAGGGCCTAGGAGCCCCAATTCCCAATTCCCAACTCAGTAGGCTCTTGTGTTGTTATTTCTTAGGCTTGTTAATGATATAGGCAGCACATGACATTTTATTGCTGTAAAACTTCAACAAGTAAAGAAGTATAAAAAATAAAAATGCCCTGTTATGGCACAGACTTCCTCACCTTTCCAAAGAATTCCCCTAAGCGAGTTAGTGGAGGTCTTTCCAGAAACCATACATACGTACATACGTGTGTGTATTTGTACAAATACATTATGTGGTAGGCACAGTAATCACCCTACCCCAGACGTCCACATCCGTATCCCCAGAACCTGTCGATGCTATGTTACACGGGAAGGGGACTTGCAGGTGTGATTTTGAACCTTGAGATGAGATTATGATCCTGGATTATCCAGGTGGCCTCTAGTTAATCATATGAGTCATTAAAAGTGGACAACTTGTCAGCTGTAGTCAAAGAGTTGCGATAGTGGAAGAATGGTCAGAGAGATGCCACGAGGCCGGCTTCGATAATAGAGAATAGGACCGTGAGCCACGGAATGCAGGTGGCCTCTGGAAGCTGGGAAAGGCAAGGAAGCATTCTCCCCTAGAGCCTCCAGAAGGAACGCAGCCCTGTTGGCACCTTGGTTTTAGCCCAGTGAGACCTGTGTCAGACTTCTAACCTCCAGAACTGTAAGATAATAAATCTGTGTTGTTTTTTAGCCAAAAAAAGAAAACCTGTTGTTAGTGTAGCCCTCTTCATCAGCGATCTTAGCTGGATGTTCTGGATAACTTGCTGCAGCTTCTCCATCGGCACTTGCTGCTTCACCTTGCACGTTTATGTTTTGGAGATGGCTTGTCTTAAACCTCATGAACCAACCTCTGCAGCTTCAGACTTTTCTTCTGCAGCTCCTTTTAGGGCCTTGCTCTGGCGTAGACTTTGGCGTAAGGGAGTGTTGTGGCTGGTTTCATCTTGTATCCAGACCACTCAAACTCCCTCCACGTGGACGATAAGGGTGTTTCACTTCCTTATCATTTGAGTGTTCACTGGAGTAGCACTTAACATTTCCTTCGAGAACCTTTCCTTTGCATTCACAGTGGGGCTGTTTGGCACAAGACACCCAGCTTTTGCCCTGTCTTGGCTTTTGCCATGCCTTCCTCAGCAATCTTGATGATATCTGGCTTTTGGTTTAAAGTAAGAGACGTGCAACTCTTCCTTACACATATTTAGAGGCCATTGTAGGGTTATTCATTAGCCTAATTTCAATATTATTGTGTGGAATGGGGAGGCCATGGAGAGGGAGAGAGACTGGGAATGGCTGGTCTGTGGAGCAGTTAGAACACTTACAATATTTATTGATTAAGTTTGCCATCCTACATGGGTGCAGTTTGTGGTACCCCAAAACAACTTCAATAGTAACATCAGAGATCACTGATCACAATCACCTTAACAGCTGTAATAATAAGGAAAAAGCTCGAAGTATTGCAAGAATTACCAAAAGGTGACACAGACACGAAGTGAGCACATGCTCTTGGAAAAATAGTGCTGATAGACCTGCTCAACGCATGGTTGCCACAAACCTTCAATTTGTGAAAAGGGCAATATCTGCGATGGTCTATAAAGCAAGGCGCAATAAAAGGAAGTATACCTGTACCCAAATACCGGCATGGTGGTTTATTAGCATCTCCAGGGGCATCGAGACAGGTGGGACTTTCTCTCTGGTTTGCTGTGCCTGTGTCTGGTAAATATCAGAATGTGGTAACAGACTGTGAACTGAAAAAGTAAATTTTAACTTAGAGGTAACTGAAATTCTTTATTCATTAGGTGATTCGACAAATACCAAATATCTATGTTGTGTGTACAGTTCTAGGGAGTTGGGATACTTTCACGAACAGGATAACGATTTCTGCCCTTAGGGAGCTGACGTTCTCCTGGGGTCGAACAGCAAGGGTTCGTGACCACAGACTATGGTGTGGGTGAGGGAGTCGCAACTGGAAATGCAGTGGACGGGACGGGCTCGAAAGAGGAAGCGACTGGAGGTCAAAGGCGTGGAGTCGGGGAGGGTTAGCCATGAGGGTGTCACAGCAGTGGGGACGGCCAAGGCTGAGCGCCCGAGTTCTCAGAGAACGGCAAAGAAGTCCGGGTGGCTGGAGCGAGGTGAGTGGGAGCGGGGCCTGGGGGACATCTGAGATGCGTTAGGAGAAACAAGGGGACAAGGCGACGCAGGGCCTCGTAGGCGACCGTGAGGACTCGTACCTGGGGAAACGGAGGCAGACTTGAGAGCAGAGGAGTGACGCCGTCTTCTAAAACGATGGTTCTGCTGAGGTGAGTGTCGGTCACCCAGGCACCGGAGCCCGGGAGCCTGACTGGTAAAGCTTCGGTGGTCACCTAGGTGACAGGTGATGGTGGCTTAGAGCTGGGTGGCAGCAGCGAAAGAGCAAGAAGGAGCAAGAAGTCGTCTTTCCTTGTCTTCTCCCCCTTCCTGCTTTTCTTCTCTGTTCGTTTTGGAGACGGCGTCTCGCTCCGTGGCCGCGGCCGGCGTGCAGCGTGGCGTGAGGGTCACAGCGGGCCCCCGAGTGCTGGGACTGCGGCGGCCAGGCTGCCTTCCCTCCGTGTGTTCGTCACTCCCCACGTGCTGGCGAGACTGCCCCCTAGTGACACGACGCACCGGATGTCTGAACCCGCGAGAGGCGGGTGGGGTGGCGGGGGAGCCTGGCCCTGCCGCAGCGCGGGTGCTTGGGTGGCCTGCGTGCGGAGGAGCGCTCAACTTGAGAACCGAAGGGCGGAAAACGCCCTCGTACCACGAGGCGAAGGCGGCGAAGCCGGAGGGGGCGCCCGGCCGGGTGCGTGTGGCGGCGCGGGCGGTGGCCGAGCCCGGTGAGCGGGCAGAGCGGCGGGAGCTGAGGGCGAGGAAGTCGGGAAGGGGTCGGCCTGGATGAAGTGCAGCGGGGAGACGGGGTCTGATGGGCGTTTGCGAAAGGCCATTCTGACTGCTGCGTCAAGACAGCAGCGACGGGCGCGGGCGCGAGCGGCGGAGCAGTTCAGAGACGGGGCAGAGCAGACGGCGCAGCGCGGTGCGGTCGGGCTGAGTGCAGGGGCTGGGGGTGCCGAGGCTGGCAGGCGGCGGCGACAATGAGGAAGAGGAACCAAGGTCGCCAGGGCGACGCGAGCTTGAGCTTCTGGCCTGAGCACGGAGACGGGCGGACGGACGGTGGTGCCTTCTGCCGAGATGCAGGAGGCCTTCAGGGAAAAGAAGGGAGCCACCTCCCCAAGCAGATAAAGGGCTCGGAGGGGAGAAGGGATTTAGGAAGCTGGGCGGCGGGGTTGTCGGGCTGGGAATGTCGGAAGAGAAAGGGGTGTAATAGTCCAGAGGCTGGAAGCGGGAGCGCATGAGAAGTGCGCGAGGATCGCGCAGCATGGAGCGCGCTTTGGTGTTTGTGATCGTGAATCAGTCTGGAGGGAAACCAGTCAGTCTGGTCTGCCCCTCAGCCGGGTTCTCCTCTTTGCTACCTTTTCTTGTTTTCTGTCTTCCAGTTGTGCGTAACTTGGAAATGAAATACACGCTTTTATTATCTGTTGAACATAAGCCTAATATTTCCTCATTTACACATGGTAAATTTACTGGTACTTATTGATATGATGGATTTCATATAATTTTTTAAAAATTTGAACTAAATGTTGAAAATTTTTCTTTGTAAAACATCTCCAAAATTTTCACTGCGTGCTCTCCAAATTAATTTATGTTCTTAATAGAAAAATAATTTTCACCTCCTCTAAACTAACATGCCTGTTGTCTGTTTTTCTTCTTCCTACTTTGCATGTCTTCATAGCGTTTCCAAGGCCGGAACAGCTGTTCTTGTCCAAGGGTGTTACAGGGAACTGATTTTACTTTTAAAGATGATTGTGCCGCCTTTTAAAGTTGATGGCAACAGCCCCCATGGCCACTGACAGTTGAATGAGTAAACTGCAGCACAGTCCACAGGGGCGCTGTTCAGCAATCACGACAGAGCTGCAACCCCCAGCCATAT
>CAUYSK010049112.1:0-22623 GCA_963575035.1 Avahi laniger
TTGTTTCCATATCTTTGCAATTGTGAATTGTGCTGCTATGAACATCTGAGTGCAGATGTCTTTTGTATAGAATGTCTTCTTGTCCTTTGGAGAAATACCCAGTAGTTTATTGCTAGATTAAATGGTAGTTCTACGTTTAGTTTTTTGATACTTTTAGTATCTCCGTATTAATTTCCATAGAAGTTGTACTGGGTTGCAGTCCCACCAACAGTGTATGAGTGTTCCTATCTCTCCACATCCACACCAACATTTGTTGTTTCGGGACTTTTTCATAAAAGCCATTCTCACTGGAGTTAAGTGATATCTCATTGTGGTTTTGACTTGCATTTCCCTGATGATAAGAGATGTTGAGCATTTTTGTGTGTGTTTGTTTGCCATTATTCTGTCTTCTTTTGAAAAGTTTCTGTTCATGTCCTTTGCCCACATTTTAATGGGGTTATTTGATTTTTTCTTGTTGATTTTCCTGAGTTCTATGTAGATTCTAGTTATCAGCTCTTTATCAGATGTGTAGCAAGTGAATATTTTCTCCCATTCTGCAGGTTGTTTATTTGCTCTGATGATGGTTTCCTTGGCTGTGTAGAAGCTTTTTAATTTGATCAGGTCTCATTTATTTATTTTTGTTGTTGCTGTGATTGCTTTGGGATCTTCTTCATAAATTTTTTTCCTATGCCAATGTCTATAAGAGTTTTTCCAATGTTTTCTTCTAGAATTCTTAGGGTTTCATGCTTTTGGTTTAAGTCTGTTATTCATTGTAAGTCGATTTTTATGAGAGGTGAGAGGTGCGAATCCTGTTTTAGTCTTCTACATGTGGCTGTCCAGTTTTCCCAGCACCATTTATTGAATAAGGATTCTTTTCCCCAGTGTATGTTTTTGTCTGCTTTGTCAAAGATTAGGTGGCTATATGAGGATGGTTTCTATCTGGAGTCTCGGTTCTGTTCTATTAGTCTTTGTCTCTGTTCTTGTGTCAGTAGGATGCTGTTTTGGTTACCATAGCCTTGTAGTATAGCTTGAAGTCTGGTAAACTGATGCCTCCCAATTTATTCTTTTTGCTTAAGGTTGCTTTTGCTATGTGGGGGTCTTCTCTGGTTCCAGACAATGAATTATTCTTTCTAGATCTACAAAAAATGATGTTGGTATTTTAATAAGGATTGCATTGAATCTGTAGATCACTTTGGGTAGTATAGACATTTTAACAGTGTTGATTCTGCCAAACCATGAGCATGGTATGGTTTTCCACCTGTTTATGTCCTCTGCTATTTCCTTCCTCAGTGTTTCTTAATTCTCCCTGTAGAGGTCTTTCACCTCCTTAGTTAAAATATCCCTAGGTATTTTATTTTCTTAGTTGCTATTGTAAAGGGTGTTGAGTCTTTGATTTGGTTTTCAGTTTGACTGTTGTTGGTATACATGAATGCTATTGTTTTGTGTACATTGATTTTGGAACCTGAGACTTTGCTGAATTTGTTTACCAATTCTAGTAGTCTCATGGCAGAATCTTTGAGATTTTCTAGATATAAGACCATATCATCAGCAAGGAGTGATAGTTTAAACCTTTCTGCCTCTATTTGCATGCCCTTGATTTCCTTCTCTTGTCTGATTTCTCTGGCTAGGACTTCCAGTATTAAGTTGAATAGAAGTGGTGATATAGGGCAGCCTTGTCTGGTTCCAGTTCTAAACAAAAATGCTTTCAATTTTTCCCCATTAAGGATGATGTTGGTTGTGGGTTTGTTGTATATGGCTTTTGTCATTTTTGGGTTCGTTCCGTCTATTCCTGTTTTGTTAATCATTCTTATTATAAAAGGGTGCTGAATTTTGTCAAATGCTTTTTCTGCATCTATTCAGAGGATCATATGGTCTTTGTTTTTACTTTTATTTATGTGGTGGATTACATTTATAGATTTCCATATGTTGTACTATCCCTACATCTCTGGGAGGAAGCCCACTTGGTTGTGATGGATTATTTTTTTGATAAGCACCTGAATTCAGTTTGCTAGGATTTTACTGAGAATTTTTGCATCTATATTCATAAGGGATGTTAGTCTATAGTTTTCTTTTATTGTTGAGTTCTTTCCTGGCTTTGGTATCAGGGTGATGTTGGCTTTGTAAAATGTGTTAGGGAGATTCCTTCATTCTCGATGTGAAATAATTTCTGCAAGATAGGCACCAGTTCTTCTTTGCAGCTCTGGTAAAATTTGGGTGTGAAACCATCTGGTCTGGAACATTTTTTAGGAAGGTTTTTTATTGCTGCTTCAATTTTGGTACTTGATATCAGTCTTTTCAGAAATTTTATTTCTTCCTGATTGAGCCTAGGGAGGTTGTATGTTTCTAAGAATTTGTCCATTTCCTCCACATTTTCAAGTTTATGTGTGTAGAGAGTTCTATAATATTCATAGATGATATTTTGTATTTTTGTGGTATCAGTTGCATCAGGCATGAAAAAGGAAAAATTACAACTGAACTCCTGGGTTTAAGTGATTCTCCTACTTCAGCCTCTTGAGTAGCTGGGAATATGGATGCACACCATGGTGCCGAGCTAATGTTTTTTTTTTTTTTTTTAGAGATGTGGTCTCACTATGTTGCCCAGGCTGGTCTTTAACTCCTGGCCTCAAGTGATCCTCCTGTCTTGGCCTCCCAAAATGCTGGGATTACAGACATGAGCCACCAGGCCTAACCAGCTGTGTTTTTAATGGAGCATCATGTAGCAGTTGGGCCATGTAGGGCCCTAGTCTATACTTAGTTTATGCAGCCACAGTTCTTGACTTACCAACTAGCACTTCTCTAACAGTGCTATGATGGGTTTGCCTGATATAGTCACTCTTTCTTCTGGCTTCTGTGTTTATTAGGTGAAGCATACCTTAAACTTAGAGAAATAAATCTTTGTGATTCCACTTTCACACCAGGCTCTTCTCCACCATCAGCTCTCTATAAAATAGCACTGACCTTGACAAAGGAACATACAGTAATCAATACTGCAGTCACAGACACTCAAACTTTATTTCCACTACCCTAGATCCTAAATTGAGCCTTAGTCAGGTTGGGAAAAGTGACTACAGAAGGTAGATTATTACAACCATTCCTCAAACATCAGATTTCTTTTGCGACAGTGAAGTACTCAAGTAATCCATGGCACCATAGTTTCAGGGTTAACTTCCAAAAGATACAGTCAGGATTTCTCTTTGGAAACTTGCATTACAACTCTTCTTTATGGATGTGTTTCAGGTAATTACACTGTTTTGCTCAGGGCAAAGCATCTTCTGTTAGAGAGCTTTGGGTACTATTGAACACCTTAAATTCATGTAGTGACCACCAGGGTACCAGGGATTATAAGGGAAGCAGATTGTTTGCACATACTTTAAATACACAACTGACTGGTCAACACAATTCAAATGTTTCAAACATTTAATTTACTCCCACCCTGACCCATCCTTTAAATAGCAGACTCAGAACAGGTGGTTATTACATCAGCTTCCAAATCACTTTCATGTAATCAATTAACCTCATCACATTCAGATATTCAAACAGTTTCCATCAACAGACCATTTTATCAACACAAATGCAATTTGTTTTTACTTACCAGACTTACTAATGGCCTTCTGAAACTGTCACTTAGGGAAGTATTGGAAATTTTCTTGTGCTGTCTCAGGGCTATATACATTTTCTACACAGCAGCAAAAGGATTTGATGTTATTACATCTTAAGGCTTGGGGATTTTACCTTTCCATATAAAATTCATGAGTAAAACAACTCAAACCACCCCATTCTGCATAGAGAACTTCAAGTACTCACTCAATTTTCCAAACAAATAAGATCTACGAGGCAGACTCCTAGAACCAAGGACTTCATTGTGTTTGCTGTAAATAAGTTGGTGGATATCATAAAACACTTCTTGACAGTAACTAAATCAGGAAGATCAGTGATGGCCAGCCTAATCCAGCTATAAATTTTATGGCAATTTTTTAATGAGGCAAAGGAAGGGAGCTTCTCAGCATTTTGTCTTGCAGGGTCAAATGAAAGAAAGCAGGAGAGAGACAGGGAAAGGCATCTAGGGTACCTGGTGCTAGGGGAAGGAAGAGAGAAAGGAGTGAGTAAAAGAGGAAGAGAACATAAAAGCCAAACAGGAGGCAAGTAGCCAGAGGCTTATACAGCCTTTAGCTTAAGGGCAGAAAGTTGTAGTTTGATGTTGTCCTCAAGGGAAGCCTGCAGTAAGATTTCTGTGCCAATGTGACCTTGGTAAACATAAAAATGGATCAAATGCTTTGGCATTTGGGCTGAAATACAGGGGAGAAAGGTAGGGGAGAGATAAGAAATACACTGGATAGAAACAGCAGGTAGCAGAAGAGAAACCATATCAAAAAGGTAATAAGCAGGGCCAGGTCATGATTATTTTGACTCATGTTTCTGTGACCAATCCCAACCACTACAGGACCTCCTCTGGAAACTGGTTTGAATACTTCTTTGGAAATGGACATCCTTTGCCAGCTTGATGGAGAAAGCTGGCATTTCCATAAGGACTATGAAAATTTATTCTGATTCAATAAGAACCTGAACAAGCCAAAGCGAAATCAAGGTTCAATGTTCCAAATTAAATTAGACATTGTATTAATCCGGCTAGAGGTCATTGGCCAACTATAAGTCCAGAACAGTGATTTTTAAAGAATAAGAAGTGAGGAAGAGACATATTCCCTGAGAACCTAGTCTTCATCTGCAGCTGCATAAACAGGGCCAGGTGGATGGGAATCTTGACAAAGGAATGATACATGTAACCAGGCTGAGGTGTGCGTGTTCCACGAGTTAGCAAGTAATCTTTAAAGCAAGAACCCATGTTAATGCAGAAAGCAGCCAGCCTCTACATAGCAAGAACTCTGGATAGCATCAAGCATTGATGTTCAGTTGGCCTGACCTTTGATGCAAAACCAAGTTTGTTCCCCAGTAGCTTTTACATGTGTTCTCACAGTTGTTTCTCATCTCTGGCTTTTGCCTTTAATGATGTCTTTAACTTTATTATCTAAAATTTTGTCTTGTCACTTTCATCTCAAAGAAGGAGGTCACAGAAACTTTGTCTTTTCTAAAGGAATTTTTTTTTAATCCACAAACTTGTCTGTTATTTAAGAAGACCTTCTTGAATTTCCCATGATAAGCCAATGAGAAAAACTTTAGAAAACCTGAAGGAAGCCCAGAGTTTAATTTTTTTGAATTAATCATCCATAAAATAATGTGAACTGGTTTACTATAGAAACAAGGATACTAATATAGGGTGTCCCAGAAGTCTCCATACAAAGGAAAAGTTTTGTAATGAATATTTTGTAAATAAAGGTACATTTAGCTACAGTTTCCCATTTTCCCTGTCTATGGCAACTTTTGGGACTGCAGGGTCTTGAGTAAGAGAAGAGTGTTTAAAGTACTGACGAAGTTGGTTAAAGACATGGTAATATACATACTGAGCTACCATTTTTCCAGAAGAACTCAGAGCTTTGGAAAATGATTAATGTCATAAGTAAGGTAAAACTTAGAAGAAACAAAAAAAAAATACATTCTTATTATTTAGCACCTGAAAATTTTCTATTTATTAACAAAAAGAAAAAAAGAAAGCAAAGATGAGAAAAGAAATAGCTAAAGAGAGACAGATAATTCAAATAATTTATTGTAATGAATAGCAATCAACTTCCACAAAGAAAATATCATAAAGGTATGATTGGACACTGTAAGTATCTTATATAAGAATTCTAATTTCAGAGTTTACTTGCTTGAATCGACATTCCCATGCTTCTGCATGTCCTATGAAGAACTGTAAGTTCTTTCCTTTATGAGTCAGATCCCAAGCCAGCCATATTGTTTCTAGCCCAGATTTTCTTCCTATACGTCTGTCAAAAACAAATGAAAAAAGAATCACTGGAGTGGAAACTAGAGGCCTTAGCTTCTTGCCCTTTTTCTTGAACCAGCTGTTGCCAAATATACCAAGTTGCGTTTTTTTGGTAAAGGTTAACCAGACAAATGAATCTCCTGAAGTGATTTCCTTGGACCAATTGCCAAACTGCAGGCCAGCTTCATGGGCGTACAACCCGTGCAACAGCACAGGGCCCCACACTGAGAAGGCCCTGTGCTTAGTTTAACGCTCTCCTGCTACCACCTTGAAATTCTCAGTAATTTTTTAACAAGGGACTCCACATTCTTGTTTTCTGGGCCCCCTAATTTATGCAGTCCATCCTACCTTAACACTGCCCAGCCTCTGCTGCCTTTTCTGTAAAATCAGGACTGGAAGATCCCAAGCATGGGTTTCAGCTCCAGGGTGTGATGACACAAACGCTTCAGGATTGTCTGGCATTTAGGGAGCACAATGCCACAATAGCTGTGAGGGAGTTTTCTGAGATTCCATTCCCAGGACATATTCTCATTCTTAAATTGGCCACCATTCCGCTATATAGAAACTGCAGGACCTAGCACACTGGGGGTTTTTCTGCTCTTTCTTTCTCCATTAAGCCAACCTTTCCTTATGACACCATGGACTAGTCAAATCATGCTGGAAGAATGCTTCAAACAAACTGCCCCAAAACTGAGAAGCATAAAACAACATCCAGTCTCATTATTCATGAATCCAGTTAGCTGGTGGGTCCAGCTGATCTTGGTCAGGCCTGGATGAGCATTTTCCTGGCCTCAGCTGGCACACCTGGTGTCCCCCTGTGGTCTCTGTCCCTCCAGCAGCCCAGTTCAGGCTAATAGAGGCAGGAGTCAAGAGAGGAGCAGAAGGAAGCAAGGCTTTCGAGGCACAGGCATGGACTTGCACAGTGGCACTTCCGCTGCTTTCCACCATCTAAAATCGAGCCTCAAAGCCAGCCCAGATTTTGGGGTGCAGGAAATGAACATGGATGGGACTTTTTGAATAGACTTCCTGATGAGAGGAGCTACAAAGTCACATCCTCTGGGTGCTTGGATATAGAGAGGGAGACAATTGAAGCCACTTTTGCAATCAATCTGCCACACTCGCATTAATCAAAAGTTCTGCTCGCTGTGTGTATCCATTCCAACAATTCATCGCTATGTGACCCTAAGCAGATCACCCGAGGTCTCCTTCCATGCCTCATCCGCATACGTGAGGACATCCAGCCCGATTATCTCCAAAGCCCCTTCTGCTCTGACACCCCCATAAACCACAGACCTCTCCTTTCTCATCCCAGCCAGTTTCCAAACTCCTCCTCCTCCTCTGGACCACATCCCTGTCTCTGCATCCTACAGGGCATTTAACCACAGATTGATTAAAGTGATCGATTTAACTTACTTTGATCTTTACAGCTTTGCCGGGACCTGAAAACTTAATTCCAAACATAGGAGTTTGCAATTCTCAGGGGAAGAAGTTTAAGTTTTTCTCAGCCATGCTAGAAATCCCCTTGCTACATTGTAAGGGCAGCAAAAAGTGAATCCCCCACATCCAGTGTCTGGGGCTCTGTGCTTCCTTTGTCTCTAAAGGAGCAGAATCCTTTTTATCCCAGTGTCTCTGCGCCACTCCAACCCTCTCGCCAGACTGCATCAAGCACTCGCAGTCCAAGCCCAAACACTGTGGCCTGGCTCCCTGCAGGCCTCTCAGCAAGGACAGCGAAATTTAAATAAATGAAAGGGACAGCGTGTGCTTGCCGAAGCGGGCAAAGTCCCGTCAGCTTTACGCTTGCCGATCCACATGGCTTTTAAAAGACATAACTATAAAATTTCACTCCAAAATTAACTCTGGCCAGTCAGATCTTTGCCTAGGCCTGACAATTTTAATTTAGCAAAGTAATGAGATAATAGTTTAATTTTTTCCCCTTGCCGGATGCCCCTTTGATCTTCATAACTCATAATCCAGCTCATTCTCCCAGTAAGCTTTCTGATGGGACTAAATACACATCCAGATCTCGTTTCATTTTTTTCTAAGAAAATTATAGCACATAAGCTATTCCTATAAGGATCTGTAATCCCCATGTGCAGGACCAGCAAAGGCACTGCGGAGCAGGACCAGCATCCTGCATGTGGCTTGTCGGGCACGTGCAGTGGCTGCTTTTGCGGCTGGTTCGGAAAACAGGAGCTAAATTCGATCTGCATCATTGTGTTTTAAACTGCAAACTGCTTCTTAGGCTGCCAGATATGCCTTTTCTTGGTGCATTCATTTGTGTTTTACTGTCTCCAAAATAAACTTGTCTCTTTGAATCAGGAAATCTTCCACTAAGCC
The DNA here is from genome assembly GCA_963575035.1 of Avahi laniger. Lineage (NCBI taxonomy): Eukaryota > Metazoa > Chordata > Mammalia > Primates > Indriidae > Avahi > Avahi laniger. The sequence continues at coordinate 8,195 of CAUYSK010049112.1, forward strand.
AAAAAAATAAATAAATAATAAGAGTGATGATAGAGGACCCGCAAGTCTGTTTCTTGCTCACTGACATCCATTTCCTCTGCGGTGGCTTCTGTCATTTTGCTGCATGTGTCCATGTTGGGATCAGGTTGGCCTCAGGTTGGAGCAACACAGTGGGTTATTTGGTTCTCAAGGTGGCCTTTGAAGATGACTGATGTTTGGTCCTCGGTCACCTTGCCTACTCTTAGTTGGCGTGGTGCTTTTCTCTATGCATTCTAGTGCTTTGTGCATCTAGTGTTTTCTCCAATAATTAGGCAAGAAAAATAGAATCTCCAAAGCTTCTAGATCAGAGCCTGTTAGGTGACTGGTTAAGGAGAATGGCGTGGGGGGCAGTTAAGGCCGGTCTTGCATTTATAAAAGTCTTCATATTTTCACTTTTGCCTATAAATTAGGATACACATACAATCACAAAGATAAAGAATTAAAAGCAGACCTTCATTTTATGCCCCATTCTGCTTCTAAGGGACTTTAATGTTTATAAAATGATAATTATCTTTAAAATAGCCTACTCTTGCAGTGCATTTATTGTGGCAAAAGTTTTCATTTATTCAATGGAAATATTTCAAATATACTGTAAACTTTGTTATCTTATTTTGACCTGTGTTTATTTTTTAAATAAGCCAAGAGACACAAACATTCAAGGTTGCTGTAATTTCTCTTAACCTCTGAAAAGCCCTATTTTGGACAAATCGGTTTTGTTTCTTTGTGCATTTCTAACGTCTTCTAAAGAAAAACCACTGGACCAGAAGAAACACGGTTCACATGTTTGGGGCAGAAGAGGTGGGCATCAAACCAGGTAAAATATCGTCAGAAGCTTAAGTCCTAGAGAAGAGTCTGCATAGCCATTTATAGCCATCTACAGAGTGAAAGATCAAGGCTGAGGACACACCACTTAGACATGGGACCTTCTAAGCTGTCTTTCTGCATTTCCTTCCAAAGCTCGCCTTCGCTTTCGGGATGCTGCACCGATGTCTTGGCTTGGCACACAAGCACTTTTGTAACCTGGCGCCTGGCCGCTGTCCAGCTCTTCTCCCTCCACTCTTCCTCCTAGAGCCTGTGTTTTTGATGCTATTTAACACCCCGGGGACCTCATGCAGGCCCTTCCTCTTGCCTGAACTGCCCATCCCCTCACCTACCACAACAACTTAGTTGTCATGGAAACCGTTTTCCGTCCTTCATAAATCATTCAGTCTGTATTTTCCACCTCTGGGTTCAGATATTTCTACTAATTATCACTTTGTATTACAATCTTTGCTTTACCTGTCCTCTTTCTTAAAGACAGGCTATATTTTAGTCATTGCTTTAACCCTGGTTTATAGCAAAATTCATGACGCATGACAGATTTAATAATGAACAAATGCATGAGTAAACAAAGTAGACCCAAAGCCTGTTATAAAGAACCTCGGCCTCCACCCAAGATCTACAGAATCAGAATCTGCATTCTAATAAGATCCCCAAGGAATGTGATTGCACATTAAAGTTTGAAAAGCACTAATCTAGCTTGCCCTGATCTCTCTGATTGCCCAAGGCTCCAGGTTTGGTAATTTTTAATGTATCTGCCTTACTTTGCACTGTGCTTAATTGCCGTATGTGAGTGTGTGTGAAAGAGAGAGTGTGTGTGTGTGTGTGTATGTGTGTGTGTCTGTGCTCACATGCTCCCTTTCTTGCCTCCTCACTCAGAAGGCCATACAGGGACTCTTCTGGCATTCACTCACGATTCTTTTCAGATCCCAGCACTAGGGTATACCCAAAGTAGGTGCTTGGAACAAATTTATGAAAAAAAGCCAAGGGTCTCTGAGAAAAATAGTTTTAACCAGAAATAAAACCATATACTTACACTCAACAAAATAAAACCATATACTTACAACCAACAAAACAGACAATTTTCAACAAAACAGACAAAAACGTACACTGGAGAAAGGATACACTATTCAATAAATGATGCTGGGAAAATTAGATTGCCATATGTAGAAGAATGAAACTGGATCCCTATCTTTTACCATATACAAAAATTAACTCAAGATGGATTAAAGACTTAAATGTAGACCTGAAACCATAAAAATTCTAGAAGATAACCTAGGAAAACTCTTCTGGATATTGGACTAGGCAAAGAAATTATGACTAAGATCCCAGAAGCCAATGCAACAAAATCAAAAACAGACAAATGGGACTTAATTAAACTAAAAAGCTTCTGCACAGCAAAAGAAATAATCATAAGAATAAATATACAACCTATAGAATGAGAGAAAATATTCACAAACTATGTATCTGACAAAAGACTAATATCTAGAATACCTAGAATCTACAAGGAACTCAACAGGAAAAAAACAATCCCATTAAAAAATGAGAAAATGACATGAACAGGCATTTTTCAAAAGAAGATACACAAATGGCCAACAAACATATGAAAAAAAAAATGCTCAACGTTGCTGTCAGAGAAATACAAATTAAAAAACAATGAGATACCATCTTACTCCAGTTAGAATGGCCTTTATCAAAAAGTCAAAAAACAATAGTTGTTAATGTAGATGCACTAAAAAGAGAACACTTATACACTGTTGGGAATATAAATTAGTACAACCTCTATGGATATCAATATGGAGATTTCTCAAAGAATTAAAAGTAGATCTCCCATTCAATCCTTCGATATCACTACTGTTTATCTATCCAAAGGAAAAGAAATCGTTATATCAAAAATATACCAGTACTCATATGTTTATCACAGCACAATTCACAATAGCAAAGATATGGAATCAATCTAAGTGCCCATCAATCAATGAGTGGATAAATAAAATGTGATATTATATATATATATATATATGTATGTATACCATGGAGTACTTACTCAGCCATAAGAAAGAATAAAATAATGTCTTTTGCAGCAACCTGGATGGAACTGGAGGCTGTTATCTTGAGTGAAGTAACACAGGAACAGAAAAATAAATGTGGCATGTTCTCACTTCTAAATGGAAGCTAAGCTATGGCTACACAAAGATACACAGTGGTATAACACTGGAGACTGGAGACTTAAAAGGGGGGAAGGTGTGAGGGGGTTAGGGATGTAAAATTACCTGTAGGGTACAATGTACACTGTTCAGGTGATGAGTGTACTGACAGCCCAGACTTCACTACTGTACAATATATACATGTAATGGAATTTAACTTGTACCCCCTAAATCTATTGAAATAAAAAATTTTATTATTAAAAAACCAGGTTTTATAAAACTATATCATGTCTATTTCTACAACAGAACAGCCAATATCATTAGTTTGATTTAGCTTATCTGAGATTATTTGAAAGGAGACTAAGGTGAATCACCTTGCCTCTCGTAAATATCAAGTGAAATATGAATTCTTTGTAAATGCACTTATAGCTCTCACCAAATTGGTCCCCAGCTTTTGCCACTGTCCTCAAAGGGACATCTCACAGTCCATTAGGACAAGATTTCCTGATTCATATTCTATATCTAAATTTTCCTTAATTTTGGTTTGCCTAGAGATTTAGTACTTTTGATTATTGCTCACAACAATTTGTGTTCTTCCTTTGGACACTTCAGGAAATGTTGGTTTACTTTATTTTATCCCACATTCTCTGAATTATTTACAGTTTCAATTTAATTGCTTCAAGCACTAACACTGAGCAAAGATAACTGTGAGTTTGTTATTCACTGCAGAGGGGAGCCCACAACACGTGTGTATGCTGGCTGACTTACGTGGGGCAAGAGAAGCAAGCCGAAAGACGTGGGCAAGATTTTTGACCTCCCTGGGAAAATATCTCATAGGAAGATAAAATCTGCTATGAACGCAATGAGCAAAGGAGGTGTTGGGGCAGAGTAACAGAAGAGGGGAAGCACACTAGTTTGTATTGCGATTCTCCCCATGTGAAATACTGGTGACACTTTATCTAAAAGAACTCATTTAACCTTAGCAGCACGATGAGGTAGGCATCATAGCCCCAGATTTGCCGGGAGGAAAACGAGGCTCCTAGGTATTCTCGGACTCACACAGCGAGTCATGAAACTGGCTTTTGAACCACCACTTCTTCCTCCTCTTTTTTAACTGTGGTAAAGAACACAGCACAGAATTTACCATCTTAACCATTTTCAATGTGTAATTCAATAGTGTTAAGCACAGAGTATTCGCAGTGTTGTGCCACAGACCCCTAGGCCCCTTTAGGACATTGCAAAATCGAAACTGTACACATCGAACACCGTCTCTGATTCCCCCTCTCCCCACCACTTCTTTTTACAAACTCGGCAAATGTGGTGTTTTGCTCATCTTTTTTGCCTTCCTTGTCCTTTTTCCACTTCCTCCTCCTTCTTGTGGTACCACACTTTACACTGCTATGCTCTAATCCAACAGCAACAAGAATGACCTGCAGAGTCTTTGTTTCGTTTCCCGCGGAGTCTGTGGAACAAGCAACAGGAGTGGTTTGTCAACGGAAGAAAATCAGGAGAAGATTTTTTTGGTTCTTGTAATATTATAAATTAATCTGTACACTTTACCTGTGTTAAGGGAAGCTTTGGATACAGACCATTGTTTCATTGAAAAATCTGTCCAAAACTCTCACTTTGCCACAAGCCACATTCCTGATGCGGGACTCTTGCACTTGTGTCCTTCCAAAGCACCAGGAGGGTAACATGCACGTGGCTAGTCCAGGAAATCTCTGCCTGGTGGCCTTGCCTGCTGAGCGAGATTGTTTGTCCCTGGCACAAGACATGCATTCCCCAAAGATGAGACGAACGAGAAGGTTCTATGGCCCAGGTACAGATTTGCGATCTTTGAATTGGCACTGTGACATTCTCTCACTCTGACATAATCCTTACAACCCCGTCTTATATAATATTTGCATAATTCTATTTAAATAAATTCTTTATTAGAGATTCAAAGGCAGGAAATATTCACATTGGTGTATCAGAAAGCAATCAGGGCCCGGACAGAGCAGTTATTAATGCCAACAGGAGCAGCAGACATCCCTCAGAGCCTGCTCCTCCAGAGCGCAGCATCATCAGTGGACACATCATTCAGTGACGGGTTCGTGCTAGGCAGCCAGCATCTCCGTGCTTCTGCTTGTAGGAACACAAAGGGTCATTTCTCCCTGGATTTCATGTCACCAAAGATGATGGAGCAACTGACTATAAAAGTGACCCACCGAAAGTCATTTCTTTTACATCCGTAGCTCCACTGTCTGATTTTGGTGAGAACAGGAGCTCCCTATCATAGTTCCAAAGCCTCAAGGGGATGCTGAAGTCGGCAGACCCAGGTTTAAATCCACCTCTGCAATTAATAGTTCCATGACCTTGAGTGAGTTACATAACTTTTCTGGGCATAGGTTTATTAAATGAGATAAATTGGATGAAGCACATATTATATTTACTGAATCACTTAATAAATGTCAGCTATTGATATTTTTATTGTCTTATTTTTGCCATTTCTAATAATACAGCCTAGACTAGAACTCAGTTCTTCTATTACACTAGAAGACTTCAAATGACAGCCCCTATACCAAATCCCATACACCACTTGTTTTATAAATCAAGTTTATTGGAACGTATACATGCTCCCTTGTTTGTATGTGGTCTATGGCTGCTTTCATGCTACAATGGCAGAATTGAGGAGCTGTGTGACAGAAATCAGATTTAGAAAGAGTCTAGATTCTGGAGTGAAAAGACAGTGATTCAAGATTCACCTTCACTTTTCCCTAGCTGGATAACATTGGGCAAATCATTGCAATGTGAACTTAAATTTCTTTATCTGTAAAATGGAGATAATAAGAATACCCACATTACATATTAGTAGTTATGATTGAATTGAACAACTTATATTTAAGCTCTATATAAGTATGTAAGTCCTATAAGAATTCATTCATTCATTCATGTGACAGATGCCAGACCAGGTATAGAAGATTCAAAGTTTAATTAAAAAAAAAAAAAGGCAGAAACAAAACCAGACCCCCACAGTCTCTGGCCTTCAAGAGCTTATCTCTTGGTAGGGAAGACAGGCTGCTTGATGCAAGATGTATTTCCTAATTAATCAATCTCATTATCATCAAGCTGTAAGATATCCAGTTTGAATTGTGAAAGTGCACACCGTAGGGTGATGTCTATGCTTTATGATTCTGCCTGTGGCTCAGCCCGGGTCAGAGATATTAAGTTGTACATCTTTCAGTATTTAGTTGGTTATTTGCTTTTATTCAAACAAGAAATCAGTTGAGTCCTTCAAAAGAAACACATTCACAGAGTTAGAAAATTTGTCTGGTGAATGAGACACACGCAGAGATGCCCACAGGATGATTTAAGCCTTTGTATATTTACAAAATAAAGTTCAACCAAGCAAAATGGTGCTCTGAAAGAAAAACTCACAGACCAAATACAAATACACATGAATCCAGCACAGACTTGAAAAAACAACTAAGAAAAGAATATTTTTCCACCAGATGTTTTTCTATTATTGTTTTTTCATCTAGATAGCATTACTTTGTGGAAAATAAGCAGGCAAAAATAACTTTGATTGAAAATGTTCACCTCTAAATCATGTTACAGCTGAATGCCAAAAACTGCTTATTTGTTCTAATTCTAGGCCAATGTCCCATGACACTTTTATATGTCAATTTGCCTAGTGTAACTATGCATTAAGAACGTATCACTCCTCGCTAATTTTATTAGTAAGTTTTTTCTCCCTGAGTTTTCCCTACACTGTAAAAAGACTAATAAGGTGTTAAGAGTTTATGAGCTAATAAGAGATCTACCAATTTCCCTACTAAAAGGGTTTCACTCTCTTAAAAAACAAACAAACAAAAAAAAAACCTCTCAGATGCTGGGCAGTCTACGGGTATGTCTCCCAAGTCAGTCATCTGACCGTGGTTTTTACGCACTGTGCACAAAAGGGATATTTAGTATGAAAGCAGTAAAGAAAACTAGGGACTGTTGTCAAAGTGTCAGCCATTGTGCTCATATTAATAACCACTGCAGCTGTCTGAGGCTCAAATTAGAATCTTTGAAACAAGTTAAACACTTCTAGCACTATTTAGAGCCATTTCAAAGATAACAACAAAAGTTTGTGTTGAGATCTTTTGCTAGATGGCCTTTAAAATAAAAATCTCTTTAGAAACCTAAACCATACTTTTATTGAGATGTCATTATGGGATTATTTGATAAATCCTCATTTCCAATTAACTAAATATTCCAAAAGCTGGATTCGTAGGCATACTTGTGCACACATGAATTCGTGTAAATTCTTGTAATCTAAAAATAGAAGAACACTTTTCCTGGAACTGGTGTACTTCTCACTTATCAGATACATCAAACAGAGCAGTGTTATTGCTGGCTACTCTCCCTGGCATTGGAAGAGAATAATCATTTCCAGCAAACAACCATCAGGTTGGAGCTAAGTGAGTGTATTTCTCCAAATCTCCTGAGTTGAGGAAAAGGATCAGCATCCCTTCAAAGGAACTGGTCCAAATGTGCATTAACTGCAGGAAAAAAATGAGTTCATCTTCGGATTTGGGAAAACCTGTGACTTGATACAGATGAACTGGCAATGAGTAAGTAAGTCATTGAGTCAACTGCCCCAGAGGGGCCTGACAGCATAGACTTCAAGTTGTACTGCTTGGATTCTTCGGATGGCCTCTCGGGACTCACGTAGGGAAATCTTTCTGTGTTAAGCTTCTGAAATGAGTTTTTGCATTACACATTGGTAAGACATAACCCAGTAACCTGGAGTAAATGAATTTACCAGATAAGGGGAGACAGCTGATTGTTTCATTCAAATGGCATGTCCATTCACCACCCTCTGACAGTTTCAATCTAACATCTTGAAGTCCAGCATAAGTAAGTAGATGAATGTGCTGTTCCATTGTTCCCTTTGGATGTACACTATCAGGAAACACCAGATCTACTGCTAGGAAGTCAGAAGTCCTGGGTTCTAATCTTGGTTCTGCCCTCATCACCCTTGTCTTTCTCACTCACTAGGGTATTAGTAGAACAAATGGAGAATACATATAAAAGCATTTTGAAAAGTATAAAGTAAATATCTATCTTTTAGATAAATATTTATTAACTCTCTACTATGTGCCAGGCATAGCTACATACGTCATCCTATCCTTAGAATAATGCTGCAAGATAAATGTTATGACTCTACTTCTATAGACGAAGGAAACGAGCCCCAAAGAAGTTATGTAATTTGCCCCAAATCATGCAGCTATGACATGAAAAGCAGAGATTCAAATTCCAGTCCAAGTCTAGGTCCACCTGCTCCTATGTAATGGACCTTCTAAATTCACACTAAATTTAGTATAAGACTTAAATGTCATATATAAAGCTCTAAGTTAGCAGGTGACCCAAATGCTTTAACTCAGGGGACCCTAGCCTTCTTTGTAGGAGAAGCTTCTTTTCATTTCCTTGAAACCTGTGGGGATGGTGCTCACAGAGAGGTGGGCAGAACAGGGGAGAGAACAAGGCTGTTCCTATATGACCCACTCTGGAATTTCCAACCAAGGGGGACAGTACAGCGACAAATACGATGATGACAATTGGCTTGGAGAACTACCATGTAAGCTGCAATGTACATTGGTAGCATAACATCTCTTAATCAAGAAGCCCTGCCTTTCTGGAAGGAAGTTCAGGATGTGAGAATATTATGGAGTCCTGGCAGAAAAGTTGGTGGGGGGAAGGTTTTCTTGGGATCCCTTAAATCTCAATACATGGGAAATGCCCAGTTTTTAATAAGTAATGCCAACATGGTTTCAATCCAAAAGTTTTGAGTATATTCATCTCACACAAGTCATTCTTGCATAACTGAGAGTACTTAGTTTTATATTTCCCCCTATTCCCATTCTGCTCAATTGCCTTCCTTTTTATTTTCCAACAGACAATGACATTTTAGACTAATTTGCACAACTCTAAGGCCATATGAGTCAAATAATTCTGTCCAATAGCTTGAGTCAATCTCAGAAGCCACCTCACCCTAAGTTTTCTGTGTGCATGTGTACGGGCACATGAGCATACACACACACACACACACACACACACACACACACACACACACATCCTACATCCACCCCTCACCCTCCCCTCTAGCCTTTCTGAGCCATACTTTAGGCCTGGGAAATCACCTAACAGGCGCAGAATAAAATGCAGGACTACGTGTTTTGGGTCTCCAGACTGTCCCTCTGTTCCCAGCTGCAACTTCTTCTCAAGCAGCTGCTATGGCTCCAGAGCTGATAATGGAAGGCCCTGTTACTACCGTCAGCACAGAGGCCCCAGTCCAGACAGTGGCCCTGACAACCTCTTTGTGGTGTGCATGGCCTGTCGTTGGGAGAGGGAAAGCTGCCATGGGAAATGGCTGCTTCATTTATGTAATAACATTGGTTCCTCAGCCAGAGTTGGAATCTGTTTGAATGGCCTTCACTGTCCCACAAGTCAGCAAAATGCTTTTCATGTTCTCCCACTTCCAGGGAACTTTCTTTACAACATTCATCAATGAGAAAACAAGATAACCCTGGACTCACTGCTGTAGGATGGAGCTAGAAGGTAATAAAATAACATCCATTCATTCAGAAACAGAGGATTCTTACACATTGTATGGAACTAATGTGTTTGTACCACAAAAAGCAAAGGAATTGAAGTCCTGAATCCCCTTCTCCCTCTCCTAGCTCCTTCTGAATCTCCCTTAAATGTGGAAACAAAATCCACAGTGTGTAGATGGGGGTTCCCTTCAAATGAATTGCTTCAGTGAAACTTCTGAGATGCTGCGGGAGCCATCCTTGAGTGCTGTAAGGAAAAGAAGATATCGCCAGGACTGGACAGGTTTGGGAGGCACTAGGAATTCTCTTCAGCTATGATAATCTGCCATGATCCAATTTAGAGCCATCAGAACCCCCCGACCCTTCTGATTTTTTATCTGTTGCTCCTGACTTCACTTCCTCCTTATTACCCGCTTATTACCTCTACTTCTCTACTTCCTGCCTCTACTTCTCCTCTCCTGTCTATGTCCTTATCCCTGTGATTCCGATCCTGGATCTCGGCAACCTGATCCAAAGACTCCCTCCACTGACAACTTGGAATTGGGGTTGTCCACTTATAATGCGTCATGCCTACAATTCCCAATGGAAATAACAGCTCATTATGTAAGAGCTCAGTCTATTCCTAGTCAGTGACCACACAGCAAAGATGTTTCCTTGCTTTGAGTATTTACAAGGACTTAAAGGCAATTGGCTTGGAACTTGATTTGGGGAGTTTTCTTACAACAATTTCTTTTTAACATAAAAAAAAAAACCACATCAAAATGTTCTAAAGAAATCACAAGAAGTCACTTTGCCTCCCTCTCCGAAATTCTGTGCTTTCTCTCGTTGATATTCAGGTCCTGGGGACAAAACAAACTGATGGCTGTGTGAAGCTGAATAACTTCTGTGGTCAAATAAGTATTCTAATATGTGGGCAGGAGAAAGAACTCTGAGATGAGGAGCTGTCTTCACATGTACTTTGCTGCTTTTTTTTTTCTCTCTCTCTGTCTGCAAACTGGCCATTTGCTCCCAGGATATCTGTCTTGTCAGTGTAATTTAATGCCTATCAGTCTGGTGATGGAGAAAGTGATGATGATGTGTCACCATCCCTTTCTTCTTAGCTATACTTTTACCAGAGTGGAAGTATAACTCTGGAAAGAATAATTTATAGGTCCGTAAATGAAGGGTAGAAAAAAATGGATCTCAAAAGTGTGGCCACTACTGGTCTCATGGGCAAAATAACTATAAATGAAATGAAGGTAGCTTTGCACAAAGTGCCTGTTGAATTCAAATCAAGTCCTTGAATTGTGTCCCCAAAAAAGATATGTTGAAGTTGCTGGGGCTCATAACATGACACCCCAAAGTATGGTGCCTTGGTGTGCTGAGTACTTTGAACTGAAGGACACTGACATAGCAAGGGCCTCAGAAGTAAGGTCCCCTGGACCTTCTCCTGCCTCCTATTTCCTGCCCCTTTTTCCTCCCCCAAAGCAAGCCGTAGAAACCAGACTTCCTCTTCTCCGAGATAGGTCACAGAAATTAGAACCCCTATCCCAAAGGCAAGCCATAAAACCTAGAGAAGTCACTCTTTCCTTTCTCCTTTCTCCCTCGAAGACTTTCATTCCGCAGGGGTCCTGCCCCTTACCCCAGAAGAAGGAATGCTACACAGAGAAGCCAAGAAGAATCTGAGCAAAACATCTGTACCCCTGAAATATGCTGAAATAAAAAAAAAAAAAAGAATCTGAGCAGACAGGCCTTGCTGGGCTCCCACTCGGTCTATCACCATTAGAACATACCCTTTTGTACAGGCACATTTCTACATGACTCTCCATTCTTCATCAAACCTAAGCATAAAAACAACTTTCCCTGAGTCTTTGCATCTGCATTTCTGAAGGCTCCTGTGTCATGGAAAACTTTGATTAAATAAATTTGGTGTGCTTTTCTCGTTAATTTGTCTTTTGTTACGGGAATGTTGGCCATGACCCTTAAGATGGGTGAGAAAAAGTATCACACCTTTCTGCCCCTACAAAATCCTGACCCCTGGTACCTGTGAATTTGACCTAATTTGGAAATAGAGTCTTTGCAGATATCATCAAGTTAGGATGAAGTCATACCAGATTAGGGTAGACTCTAAATCCAAACACTGGTATCATTGTTAAGCTTCATTCTGAATGTGCAACTCAGCTAGGTTTGCCATTGAAAAGTAGATGCAGTTAGGTTTTGATTTTCATGTAAAGCCCCCAATTTTGTGGGATTGATTATACAAAATCCAAGCATCCTGCACAAGCTCCTCTGTCAGTTTCCTTGACAATAATCTCCTCTGTCCCATCACCTGTCACCAGTTGGCATAAGACCTTCTCTGTTCCGTCATTAATTGTACTGCAAATAGATCACAGCTTTCCAACTCCAAATGTGTATAAAAATCAACTCGAAAGTATGTAAACTACAGACTTTTGGGTCCTATGTTCAAAGATTCTGGAGTGAGTTTGCAGTGAGGAATTCAGCATTTGCCTTTCAATTTCTCTTCTCTTTTTTTTTTTCATTTTCTGTTTCAGATTTTTTTTCCATGATGCTCTGTCTTTGCCTCTTTCTCTATCTACTGAGTGACCTAAATGAGTTTGAGAAATAGCAGAAGTAAAACTTACAAACACCAAACATATCTACTCACAACAATTACTGAGCATCAAAATGTGTGTTTGTGTGTGTGTGTGCGTGTGTGTGTGAGATATATATAAGTATATGAGAAGAGCACAGTCCTGTGATTCTCAGATCTGGTTGTGCAGTAGAATCACCTGGGGGAACATTTAACAAACTCCAATGCCTGGGTCCTAATCAAATCATCTAGATTAGAACCATTGGTGGTGGAGGCGAGGCACTGGTAAATGTTATTAGTATCACCTGGGTCCTTAGTGCAGTCAAAGGCTATGGCTGCACAAATGTGGGTCCACAGTGTCCCCCTGTGATCCCCACAGGGGTGCTCCCAGGGTGGTGACAGTGGTAAGAGGCAAAGAATAGGCCAAAGCTGAGAAATTCTCTGAAAAGGGCTCCGGACTTTTACCCCCAGTCCCTCCTCCCACTTGGATCAGCACGCAGAAGCACTTCAGGATACCAGGTAAGACAAGCATTGTGCTATTCGGCAAGCCACGGCCCCCAGACCTAACTTCCGGGGCCCCGGACCTGGCATTTTGCTATGCCATGCTGAGACAGGCTTTCTCATTCTGTGTTTGGGTCACGGTCATTTAGCCTCTTGCATAAACTGAACCTAGGGACCTTCCTTTTATGTCTCCTTAGGGATTTTCCAGGAACATGCCTGGCCATGACATACTTTTTTGACAAACTATGTTTTTCATCCTCTCCTTTTCACTCTCAGGGACATACATTAAAGGGCAACCACAATCTACCCACTCTCCCTGTCTAAAATTTAATGAATTGTCCTTCTAATGAATTATTCTTCATTATAATGAATTTAACTGGACAGAGAAGTCACCACTCATAGTCCTTCCCATCCTCCTGACAACTTTTTGAAGTTTTGCCAAAAGGAAAAGAGACCTTGCAGCTGTGCCATGGTCAAAACGGAGCTAATATTTAAAACTCATTACTTTTAATTTTTAATAGCTGCACAGTATTTCATTATATGAATGTACCAAGTTTAATTAACCAGTACTATACTGATGCACACTTAGTTTGCTTCAGTCTTTTACTATTAAAACAATCATGGAATGAATGTTTCTATTTTACGTCCATATGTGCCAGCATATCTGTAGGACAAATTCTTAAAAGTGGAATTTCTGAAATAAAGGAGATATCCATTTATAATTTTGAAAGATATTGCAAATTATCTTCCAAAGAGTTGCATCAGTCACCGTCCCATCCCTGATGTCTAAAATGGACTGCTCCTCATACCGTCACTAATCCAGTGCAGTATCAAACAGTTCTGTCTCGCCATTCTGATACGTGAATGTGGACCTACCACTGCAGATTCGACTTGCATTTCTCCTGTGATAAGCGAGACTGAACATTTTTTCATCTGTTTAAGAACTCTGTGTTTTCCTGTGAACTATTTTTTCATATATTTTCCAATATTTGTATTGGATTAGTTTTCCTTATTTTTTTTTATAGTTAATAAATTAGGAAAATGAGTCTCTTGTCTACTATATACAACGCAAATACTTTTTCTTAGATGTCCATTTTAACATTATTTTTGCTGGGTTTTTTTCCTGCAGATTAAGACATTTATTTCAATAAGTATAGTGATAGTTTTTATGATTTCTGGATTTTATGTCATACCTAGCAAGGCCTTCTACTCTCTGCAAATATATACGTGTTTTTTTCTAGTACTTCTATAACATCTTTCTTTTTCTTTGTGAATTTCGTTGTTTTTATGTTAACTGATCAATCAATTTTACCCCACTGATAAGCAATGCCACTTTTATCATATACTAAATACATGTGTATATTTGGATCTATTTTGGGGGTGTATTTCAGTCCACTAATTTGTCTATCTACTGATACACCAGTACTTCACTATTTTAATTTCTGTCTTTTCATAATTTATTATCCAATGGGACAAGGTCCCATTCACTACTCTTCTATTTCATAATTTTTCCCAGCCCCTATTGCTTCCTACCTTTTCGATGTGCAGTCACCATCAGCTTATCTGGCGCTAATAAAAAATCCCAGGGCTATTTTGGTTACAGTTACATTAAAGGAATATATTAAATTAAGGGAAATTGATATATATGAGTCTTTCCAAAAATAAGGTATGTGTTTTCATTTGTTCAATTCATATTTTGTATCCTTCATTAATATTTAAAAATGTATACCATGGAGTACTATTCAGCTTTAAGAAACAATGGTGATATAGCACCTCTTGTATATTCCTGGATAGAGCTGG
>CAUYSK010049115.1:0-18617 GCA_963575035.1 Avahi laniger
GCATTTTCTCAACAAGTATACACGAATGGCAAATAAAGACATAAAAATGTGTGCAACATCATTAGGTACTAGAGAAATGCCAATCAAAACCACAGTAAGATATCACTACACACTTATTAGAATAGCTAAAATTTTTTTTAAAATAGTGATTACATGAAATGCTGGTGGAGATGTGGAGAAACAAGGTCACTTATACATTGCTGATGGGAAGGTAAAATGTACACCTCCACTGTTGAAAATACTTTGGCAATTTTAAAAATATATGTATTAAAGATGGACTTAGCATGTAATCCAGCACTTCAACTCTTGGACAGAGGAAAGAAAACTTATTTTCAAGCAGAAACGTATCCATACATGTTTATAGCAGCTTTCTTTCCTAACAGCCAAAACCTGAAGACTACCCAAATGTCCTCCGATGGGTGAATGGTTAAACAAACTATGATGCATTCATTCTGTGATTACAAGGAATAAATGTTGATACAGTCAAAAACTTGAATCAACCTCAAGGAAATTCCTCTAAATGAAAAAATCCAATCTCAAAAGAATACACACTACATGATTCCATTTATATGATATTTGTGAAATAATATAATTTTACAGGTAGAGAACAGGTTGGTGGTTGGCAGGGGCTGGGGAATGGGTGTGGAGAGGGTGAGTATGGTTAGACAAGAGTCATGAAAGGGACCTGTGGTGACCATACAGTAAGTATCTTGATTGTGATGGTAATTACATGAAGCCGTGCTGATGATAAAATAGCATACGGCTACGCACACACACAAATAAATAATAGCATCTGTAACTGGCGAAATCTAAATAAGTTCTGTGGCTTATACCAAGGCCAATTTCCCAGTTTTGATATGTACCTTAGCTGTGTTAACATGGGTGGAGGTTGGACGAATGGTGTGTGGGACCTTTTTGTGCATTTCTTTGAAACTATAATTATTTCTAAATGAAAAGAAAAAGAAAAGCAACTAAATACAAAACTATGACAATTAAGTTTTGTACCAGAATGTGAGTAGACACATCAATGAAACCAAATAGGAACTGCCTTGATATAAATTATGTAGTATGTGATAAAAAAAAAAAATCTCAATTTAGTGGAGAGAAAATTGACTACTCCCTACAGGTCCTGAGACAAATGACTAGCCATTTAGAAAAATAAATCTAGATCCCTGCCTACTAGTTACACGAAAATGAACTCCAAGTGGATGAAAAATTAATATAAAAATAGAAACTGTACAAGTACTAGAAGAAAGTGTGATAGATAATTTTTAATAATCTTGGTGGACTTCGTCTTTCTAAGCAAAATCCAGAAACTTTGAGCCATAAAAGCAAAGTCATAAATATGATAACAAAAACAATTTTTAACATGCTGTTGTGGTAGCCAGCCTCCAAGAGACTCCCAATAATCCTTGACACCTGGTATTCATACCCTTTTGTAGTTACCTCCCACACTCTGTAGCGGGATTGGGCTGTGCGATCAATAGCATTCAACGGAAGTATGGTGTGTCACTTCCGAGCTATTGGGTCATAACAGATGAGGGCTCCTGTTTTGGGTGCTCTTGTGGATCCCTCACTCTGGGGAAGCCAGCTGCCATGTTGGCAGGCAGCCCTGTGGAGGTCCCTGTAGTCAGGGACTGAAGCCTCCAGACAATGGCCAGTGAAGACCCGAGGCCTGCCAGCAACAGCATGTGTGAGCTTAGAAGATTCTCTAGCCCCAGTAAAGCCTCAAGATGACTGCAGCCTCATGAGACAGGCTGAGCCAGAGCCAGCCAGCTAAGTTACTTCCGCATTTCTGACCCTCAGAAACAGTGTGACATAAAAGTCTGTGGTTATAAGCTGCTAAATTTGGGGACAATTTGTTACATGGCAATAAATAGCTAACGCATTTTGGAAAGCAAAATGTAAATTTAAAATATTTGCAAGACATATGACAAAGGCTAATTTCCTTAATATATAAAGAACTCTTCAACATGAATAAGAGAAAACAGACAATCCAGGAGAACAAGAGACAAAAGAAATGAGTAAGTAGTTCACTGAAAAAGAAAAGTGAGAAAATTAAAGATTTATATACACCTGAAAGACATATACACTAATAACTAAAGAAATACAAACAATAAGGATATATCACTTTTCATCTGTTAAACCTGCATATCTCAACATGTAACAGAAGTTCCACTTGTGGTTTAGATGGAGAACATCACAAGATCCTATTCCTAGCACTCTAACAATCAAAACAAGCTGGATAAGCTACAGAATGTTAACAGTCAGGTCCAGCAGGGAAACAGAAACCACACCAGGAGCCACCAGGCGCGGTGGCTCACACCTGTCATCCTAGCACTCGGGGAGGCCAAGGTGGGAGGATCACTCAGGGTCAGGAGTTCGAGACCAGCCTGAGCAAGAGTGAGACCCCCATCTCTACTAAAAATAGAAAGAAATTAGCTGGACAACTAAAAATACATAGAAAATATTAGCCAGAAATGGCGGTGTGTGCCTGTAGTCTCAGCTACTCCAGAGGCTGAGGCAGTAGGATTGCTTGAGCCCAGGAGTCTGAGGTTGCTGTGAGCTAGGCCGATGCCACGGCACTCTAGCCTGGGCAACAGAGAGAAACTCTGTCTCCAAAAAAAAAAAAATGAATCCCTGGATCCTAATGCTGGGGGCAATGTTAGAAAGACGGTGGTTCTGTCAAGGAAGCAAGCCCCAAACTGTAAAGGACAGAGCTCCCTGAGGGTGGAGGCACAACAAAGGCTTTTGGGGACCACTGCAGTTTCCAAAGCTTCCGTAGAGCCTGTGGCTGGAGTGGAAGCTGGTTGGACTGTCCTCCCCAGGCCCAGCCGCAGCCCCAGCCCCTCATGGAGCCCTCCAGTCCCACAGGCTGGGAGCACAGGAGCGGCCTTCCAGAGGTCCCTGGTGGGAAGGAAAGTCTTTAGAACAACTGGGCCAATGCCCAGTTTTAGGAGCTCCTAAAGGCCTGTGACTTGTTCAGGGAAATAAAGTCGGTATTGGGCACTGGAAAGGACCCGGGATTTGGGTCAACTGTGCAGAGCTTGAGGCCCCTCCACTCACCAGCAATATAAGTAGCAAACTTCTCTGAAGCTCATTTTCTTTGTCAGAAAAGTGGGATAATGTGACTGATTATACAAGATTAAAAGGATTGAAAAATGAAGCCCAGGGTATATCTATTAGGTCTTTGGTTAAAAAAAAAAAAAAAGTGGGATAACATCTATATTGAGCTTCCTCACAAAGTTAAGACAAGATCAAACGAAACACACTCATAGAGCTCTTTAGTGAAGAGCAAAGCCTGGGAAGAAGTCCCTGGGGCTGATTTGGGATGGGCTGGGTGAGGGCAGCGGGTGTGAGGCTCGGGCGTGAGGCTCGGGCTGGCCTCCTTCCGTACACTGGGCCTCTCTCCTGGGAGATCCCGCAAGTCTGTCTGGACAGCGCTTTCCTGCATCTCCCCCTCCTTACCACTTTTTCCCTTTTTCTCTGCAGCATTCTTGCCTCATACTTTTTGAATATCTAAAGACAGGAGACCAGCAGACCTCATATTTTCCCCTTTTGGCCTCCCTGGCCTGGATGGTCCCACAACTCCAGACGGACTTCGATACTTTACCTGTGGCTCCCTCATCCCCTAAGCAGGACTCTACGCTCTCTCCTGAGCTCAAGTCTCAACCTCACCTGCACTAAGAGAAAAGCATCTTCCAAAGAAGCCAAGCTGGTGAAATGGTCCCCCTCCTTGGGGTCGTGGCCAGGCCCCCGGCTTTTCTAGTCTCTTCCAGAACTGCCTGGCTGGGATCTCAGTTGCAGTCTCTTCAGTGCCTGAGAGGGAACAAGCAAGGAATGAACTGATAGGGGCCCTACGTCTGGTAGAAACGTGGACATACAAACAGACAAAATTAAAGAACACGTGGGTGTGTACTTTTATTTCTGAGAGACTTGGGAAGAAACTAGCTTTTTAAAAATTTCTTTTAAAAATATTCTGTTAAATTACAAATGCAAAACATATTAGAAAAAGAGTGAGATACAAAAGAGAAAATAAAAATCAGCCAAAGTTCTAATACTCAGAAGTGACTGCTGTTAATATTCTGATACTTCTGAAAAGTTATATAAGGGAACAAAAATAACATTTATATATTCTTTTTTAATTTATTTTTATTGAAGTAAATAATACACATGTAATTTACCACCTTTACCATTTTTATGTGCACAGTTCAGTGGTAATAAATACATTTATATTCTCTTTTTCTCCTTCATTCTCCCCTCCCACCTCCCCTCCTCAGCCTCTGGTAACCACCAGTCTACTCTCTATCTGCATGACATGCTCTTTTTCAGCTAGATATTCTTTAATAAAATGATATATAAATATGTATCAATGAATATATATCTGAATTTATCATAAACTGCATATTATTTTATAGTGTTTATTAAATTTAAAAAATAATGTTAACAGACGTTTCATAGATACAGTAAAATAACATATACTCACACACACGTTACGTGTGTGTGTGTATAGTTTTAACTTTTTTTTTTTGGACTCAAGCTGGGTGCAAGTGATCCTCTCACCTGAGTTTCTCCAGTAGCTGGGACTATAGGCACGTGCCATCCTGACTTTTTTTTTTTTGTAGAGATGGGTCCTCACTTGTTGTCCAGGTTGGTCTCAAACTCTTGGCTTCAAGCAATCCTCCTGTCTCAGCCTCCTAGAGTGCTAGGATTACAGGAGTGAGCCGCCACATCCGGCCCTGATACTGGCTTTTAATTTAAGATATATATTTATAATATGAAGATATTACCAACTATCTAAAATTAATAAGAATTTTACTTACTATTTAATCAGAAGTAGATGCTGAAGTTTTAAAACATCTTCCTGGTGTCATTTTTGTTCCCTTTTAACTTAATATGGTGAATTATAATAACAGATCTCTGAATAATGAATAATTTTTGCAACCCTACCTGGTTGTGATCTATATTAATATCCTGCTGAACCCTATTTGATAATATCTTATGCAAAACTTTTGCATAGATATTCATAATGAAGATTTGTCTGTGATCTTTTATTCTTTCTTTGAAAAGCTTTGATATCAATGCCATATTGGCTTTTTATTATTTTGGAAGGTTTCTTTCTTTATGCTCAAAAAAATTAAAATACTTCTAATTTTATCTTTACTTTGAAGATTAAAGAAAAATTAGCGTAAAATCATCTGGAGATGTGACTCCCTAATACTGTTCTTATTGTTTTTCATAACTATTGTTCTATTTGTCTTATCTTACATAAAATACAGTTATTTATATTTTCCTAGAAAATCATCCATTCAATGTAGGTTTTCAAATGTTATATATATTCATTCATTGGCCCTTCTTTCATGATTAGGCTATTCAGTGGTGTATCTACTTATTTTTCACAGAAAACCTTTTGAATTTATTCATATATTCTACTGTGAGAGGTTTTTCGTTTATTTTATTCATTAATTCCTGCTTTTATCCTAAATGGTTTTGTTGATATTTTCCTAAGTTCCTAAGATCAATGCTTTATTTCCATTCTTTCTTGTTGGTACTCATTCCAAGTGTTTAATTAATTTCCCTGAGAACATATTAATATTTTAGTCATATCCCTCAGGTTTTGATGGGTAGTGTTTTATCATTGTTTTTGAGTCTGTATTAGTTTTATTTTCTTCTTGGCCTCAAAGTTGATTTAAAGAAGAATTTTTAAAAAGTATCTGGTGATAAGATTTCCCCCTGATTTTGCAATTTTTAAAACAAATAATTTGGTTGCAGTGCTAATTTTTTAGAATTTTCTTTGTGACCTAAAATATGGTCAATTTTTGTAGATGATCCACAAATACTTAAAAAAATGTGACTTCTCTGTTACTAGGATCCATTGTTTAACATATATATATATATATATATATTAGGAGCTCCTTATTAATTATGTAGTTCAAATCATATGCTCCTTTATTTTTTAGCCACTTGATCTGCTAGTCTACAGGTATCATTTTTTATTGTCGCTGTGCGTTAGTTCACTTTGATGCTAAGATATTTAATTCCAAAGATTTATGAGACTTAGAGACTTTTATATATTTTAGCTTTTTCCACTTTCATTGGTGCTTTTTGCCTTGATATATCTTTGTCCATTCTTTCCGTTTTAACTTTCCTGAGCCACTTTCTTTGAGAAATGCTGCTTGTATATGGTATAGAGTTGAGTTTTGGTTTTGTACTGAATATAAAAATTCTTTTTATTTTATTAAGTGTGTTTGTCCTTGTATTCTATGTTATCTTTTCTCCTCCTTATACTTCCTTTGTTTTTGTTTGTTTGGTTTGGTTTTCTGCCTCTTCATTTTGTAACCTCAGGTGCGGAGTTACTCCCTCAGTGCGTGGCTCGCTGCCTGCGTTAGTCCATACCAACTTTCTCTCTAGTTCTTTAAATTTATCTCCTTGTATCTTTACTTGCTATTCCCATTTTCTAGCTTCCCAACCAAGGAGCTGGGGCCTTAGGGAGGTGTTTAGGTCATGAGGCAGAGCCCTTGTGAATGGGATTAGTTCCTTAAAAAGAGGCCCCAGAGAGAGCTCCCTTGTCCCTTCCACATGTGAGGACACAGCGAGAAAACAGCTGTCTACAAGTCAGAAAGCAGGTCCTCACCAGACAGAGTCTGCCGGCACTTGACCTTGGACTTCCAGCCTCTGGAAGTGAAAAATAAATGTTTGCTGTTTATAAGCCACCCAGTCTATGGTAGTTTGTTACAGCAGCCCAAACGGACCAAGACAGGGTCCTATAAAATTACTAAGACTAGCTCCCTTAGGGACTTACTACGTGCCCACACTGAACTGAGCAACTTTATGGGCATTATCGCATTTGACCCTCAGAACCACCCTGTGAGGAGGATGATGCTCTCCCCATTTTATAAAGTAAGAAACAGGAAACCTGCCCAAAGTCTCCCAACGTGAGATGGTAAGGCTGGGTTTCACACTCAGGTCTGTTTTCCCCCACCGATAACCACTGCTCTCTCTAGCCTCCCCAAAATGTACCTTTAAATTGGACAGAATAAGTAACAATTCAGTCAATAGCAGATACAAACAGGATATTACCACTTTGGACCAGCAGGAGAAAGGGCCACAGACACACGAGACATCCCCGTGTGTTCAGAGATCGGTGAGTCAATTGATGTGGAAACATTGCAAAGGCTCGGAAGAGACAACGGAAAGTCGGAACTTGACTGTGAGGGGCACTGGACGCTTCGGTAAGGAGTTGTTGACATTGTCGGTGCCGGGAAGCCACTGCGAAGATCCTGTTGGTGGCCATATGAAGAGCAGCTGGAGCGTGAATGGACTGATCAGGGGGTTGGGATCACGGAAGACGCACTTGCCACACTCCACACCTTTCCACGCCCAGGCAGGTGCCGCAGTCCACAAACCCCGAGCAGGGTCGTTACACATCAACCTGTGTTTCATCCGTGGGAGGGCAGGGCCAGCGCGGCACACGCTTCCTAGGCAGTCAGGCATCTGACCCAAATGTCAATGCAGCTTGGGGACAGGTCAGCAAACAGTGGGCACCGTAGTCCCCTTTTCGTAACTAAGAACAGCTGGGAATCTCAGTAGAGTTCATTTGTACATCCTGTATTTAATCGAAGCAACTGACCTCTCAGGTATATGAGAAATCCTGGGGAGAACGGACCCCTCCACGAAGTTCACATACATCCTTCATGACTACAGGGGGGACTCTAGGTGCCTTTTCTGTAATGCCAGCACCCAACAGGGCCGTCTTCCTACCTCATTTTTTTTCACACAAATGTCGCCGCAGAGCTTTGTGTCGCTTCATGAGGATGATTCAGAGAGCAGTATGGTTTTCAAGTCAGACAAGGATCAAATCAACCAGAAATTCTCAAAACAGCAGCCAGAGCTGTCATTGCCCACTCCAGGCTTTCTAAGTGCAATGGCTTGTTCACTTGATATTCAGAAACAGACTGCCAGTGTCACCCTTAGCTGGGCTCTAACAGGGGTCCCAGGGGTCCTCTATTATGAAACTGTCCTCCTCCAGCACCTGTCACCGTCAAGGGCTCCTACAGCCACAGGACCTGGCAACTCACATCTGATCAATTGGAATCTCCAGAAAACATAACACCCATACAAGTAACAATTGCATTTCAACAGAGAAGCAACACGGGGATTCCAGACCTGCTGGCAGATCCAAAGGGAAGAAGTTTTCATGGACTCTGAATCTGGAAGCTGGAAGGAATCTTAGAGACCAACTCCATCAAGGATCTCTACCTGTGTGGGTAGAAAGACAATGCTAACCCTAAAAGCATCATGAGAGACCACAGGGCTGCTGATATGTGTGGGGAAGGGTCAAGAAAGATGTACAGGGAGCTTCTGAGTCAGTGGAACCGCCCCACGATGGGCCCTTTGAACTGCCAGGTGGATACGAGGGTGCCATTGTCACCACGGTACCAACCTGCAGTACCACCAAGGACCCCTGATGAAGTCAGACCCCTTTCCTCTCTAGATGAAGAAACTGAACAAAGGCCAGGGAGATGAAGCGACTGGCCCAAGTTCGCATTGTTTTGTGGGAACAGAGCCAGCGCTAGCTCCAGTGATACGCCACACTGCTTTCTAGCACATATGATACTTTCTTACCATCTGGATTGTAAATTCCATAAAGTACTGTCATGTCTTTCTTCCCCACACATCCCCAGCACCTGACAGAGTCCCAGGAATACAGCAGAATTCCTAGCAAATACTTGGTGACAGACTCACTAGCATGTGAATGTCACAAGAACCGAAATGGTAGCAAACATTTAACGAGAGCTTACACATGCCAAGCAGTGCTCTTAGCACTTGGGTTAATTTATGTAACCTTCAGAATAGTCCTGAGTCAGTGCCTTGTCATCTTTGTCATCTCATAGGTAAAGACAGCGCAGCCCAGAGAGGTTAAGTCAATTGCCCAGGATCACACAGGAAGTGGCAGATCTCCAGCCCAGGCCATGTATTTCAGATCACACTCTCTTAATCACCACTCCTTACTGCCTCTTCATCTATGTCTTCTGCATCCCCGGCCCTAGAAGCGTGCTGACACACAGCACGCAATACACATTTAGAGGGTAAATGGCGCTCCAACCGACGAGAACCCAAGTCTACTGTTCTTCCAGCATCAGGCAGTCCTGCTGGTGGCACCACACAGATGGCTGTTGTCCCAGCTCTGAATAAGGCACCCTGGATCCCCTTGGCTGAGAGGAAGGACTGAGCCTTATTATTATTCTGGCTGAGCCTTCCTCTGTCAGCCCAGTCTTTCTGAGTGAGCACAAACAGTCCGTTAGGAAAGAGTGCCCTCTGCTGACACGGACGAGTCCTGCTGTCTTGGTGCCTAGTGTAAATCGGGAGAGACCGTCAGTCCTGCAGCGTGCGCTGGGAGAAAGATCCAGCCAGTGCTGGCCTGAGCCCTCTGGATACTTCACCTCCTGTCGCTACATCCAGATTAACTTTGAGGTCTAGCTGGATGGAGAATTGTGATTCCTAGTGACGACACCCCTTTAGCCCTGTGTCCGGTTGCCCATCGGCTTCTCCAGCTAAGGTGTCCCCTCAGGGTCCAGGTAAAAAAGCCCCACATAAATTACATCCGCCCATCATCCACGTAGGGCCTCTGGTTTTCCAAACTACTGATTTTCTGAGGTCCTCTCTCCCTGCCCCTTTTCTTCCCAGTTTCTCTCCCATTCTCACTTCCTGTCTCAGTGAATCTCATGCTTTGTTGTTCTTGCCATCCCAGGAGTCTGTCAGCCTGAGATGGCAGCCAGAACCCACCCCAGAGGAGCTATAGTCAGCGCGTGGCAATGATAATGGTTTCTTTGCAGCTAACGTTCCAGAACGGGACCCAAGGAGAGGAGCGATTTGGGAGTGGCATCAGGGAGTAAGATTGGAGGGGTCTCCTCACCACTCCAGCTCTCCTGAGGGTCTCAGGACAAGAATAATAACAACAAGTGACATAGATATTGCTTATCAGGGTTGATTTCATTTAATAATTTTTAAGTGCCATAAAAAAGGAGTCAATGGCGAAAGGAGAGAGGGAGTGACAAATATGGACAAGCGCCTCCCAACAGCCTGCTTTGGATATAACATGGCTGTTCATTGACCTGCAGACCAAGCCACCATGTTTCTGTGCCTAGAGGTGCAAACTCCCTGAAAAGGCTTAGGAAACATGGTCTCTGACTGGTCCGGCCCTGACCATCCATGTTGGAGGATGGAGAGAAAGGAAAGTGATTGGATCCATGATGCAGAAGCCAAGAGGACAGTGGAATGAGACCTGATGTGTTGCTAAATCTCTGTACTGATTTCAGCCCCTTCTTCTGCCTCCCCAGATGGGGCTGAATGGGGAGACGTCCAGACGCCTGATGCCTCCACTCGCTCTGCTCAGCACAGTGCTCCCTTCTCAACTTCCACACTCACTGGCATTGGGGGGATAGACCCAGAGACTGGGTCCTGGATCCCTCTCCTCTAGGACCTGCCAAGGCCCAAGATTCCTCTTTTCATATTTCATTTCCAAGGAGGGAGCGGATGAAGTTTGTATGAGGAGCCATCTCTCCCCTGTACTTCCCTTTCCTACCTCATTCCTGATGCGGTCACATGCTAATTGTGCTTAACACCATTCTCTTGGTTTTAGTATTATTTCTCCCTCACTAGAATATAGGCAAATTGAGGGCAGAAGCTTCATCTTGTTTTCTCCTACATCACCTGTAACTAGCACAAGGTTTGCCTTGTTGTTGCTATTCAATAATTGTTGGTAGAGAGATGAAATGTTTGCTCAAAAATAAGTCAAGAGGCTGTAGTGAGCTATGATCACGCCACTGCCTCAAAAAAATAATAATAATAGGTTGACACTTCAGCTGGGCTCTCTGTTGCTCTGGGGGCCCCTCCAAGCACACATACCATATCACCTGAAGTTGGATGTCAACTGCCCCTGGAGACCACCTGCTCTGGATTGCCCACTCAGCCCTGCTAAAGAGAGATGCCAGGGACTCCTATGAATGGACCTGCTCACTTTACACCCAGTCACTGGAACTAGGTGTCTTGTGCATCATATGCTGTTAGGATGGGTGACATTCCTGGCCCTTCCTGGAGAGTGTGGGAAGGGCCCTGTGGCAGCCATGAAAGGGCACTGGTCAGATCTCCCTTCAGAAGAGACCCTGCCCCAGTAGTGCACTTAGCCTGCAGCACCTCCAAATGACAACTTTATGGCAGATTGATTAAGCTTTCTGAATTTCATAGCCAGATTTATGCATTAAAATAGCATCAGGCTAATTACCCTCAGCCCAGTGTCTTGATGCTTCACACTAAATACCCATAAAGTCCCAGTAAAAGACAAACCTACCTAATAATGACACTGAAAACGAAAACTTAAAAAAATCAATCTACTGTCAGAAAGCAAAAGGAATTTCCATGAATTTTAAGGCCATTCAAATTGAACTGGAAAACAAAAACAGAACGGAAGGACACTTTTTGGGTATGTTGGGAAAACCAGAGGAGGTGGCTTATCTGAGAATAAATAGACAAAGTGATTTTCCTACCTCCCCTCCACACCCCCCTCACCCTGTTCAGAAATGCCAAATCCATACCAAGCAGAGACCTGGACATCCGCTGCTGCAGTGTGGACGTTGCCTTTTGACCAGTGTGAGTGATGCCCACCCACTATTCAAATCATCTGTCTTTTCACCAACTCTCTGGAATGCTGATTTCAGATTTCTGTGCCCTTATTTTTCGACGAAGCAAGAGCTAGAGAGCACTGTGTGGGAGAAATTCTCCCCAAGAACACCCAGCCAAATTGCTTTCTGTATGTAGGACCAAACGATAAAAACAAATATCAGAAATGAAAGACTTCAGAACATGTACCTACCACATATGGGCCACTCTTGAAACAAATCACTTGAAGATATTCTCCAGCCAATAAAAGAGAAACCAAAATTGCAAAGTAAAGAATGGCAATGTCATAGTATGAAAGACTGGTGGATCTTCTCATACTTAAACTGGACTCGAAGCCAGGAGAAATGACGGGACAGTGTGCCATCCCATCAAGTAGTCGTGCCAGCCTGGGGTCACAGTCCAGCCCTGCACATTTTCTGAGATTGTCTTCTGCTTTCCTACAGATTCTATTTTTATTTTGCCTTTTCCCCCCTCAAAAATAGGAAAAGCAGTTGGCAGATAATCACTTGCCAACATAATGAAAAGCTACATAAAACATTATCTGGGTCTGTTTCAACTTTGAGTAGCATGGCCAATTTGTATGATTGGGACACTGAGCTGAGATAATTATTAAACTAAAAAATCTTTATTTTTTTCCCCTTTCTTCCATTTCTCAAAAGCGGAAGCGCACAAAAGAACATAATGACCATTTTCATTGCCAAAGAATGTTATTAATGACTTTCTACATCTTTAAAGCCAATCGGTATAGCCTGAATCATTTTTTAATTAAACAAGACTAATAAACCACCAGGTGGAAAATGAATGTCACCAAAACCTTTTTGTAAAATCTGCCAACTAAATTCTATGAATGTTCCTTTGTTAACTATGATTAAAATTCAAAACACATGGTATGAGATTATGCAAACATGTAATTTTTTGAGGTTTTATGAAAATATACTAAAATGTAACCAGGTTATTCCTCGGTGTGGAATTCTAGAACGCTACTCTTTCCTTCCTTGTATTTTGTTCTGTATTTATAGGTGTTTTCTCTTATATGCTTGACTAGTTAGTAAATATGTTTTTATATATATGTCAACATGTACAATATTGTGTTTACCACTTGATCACAATTAAATTAAATTAGAATTTATACAGTAAATAAGCTGGTAGGAATATATTAAAATATTAATTTTGCTTATTTTCAGCTGGGGGAAAAAGGGTGCTCTGTCTCCCGTGCTTGTCAGTATTCCTAAGTTTCTGTAATTAGCATTTATTATTTTTCTACCAGGAAAAAAATTAAGCTTTTAAAAAAATATTATTATGGGGACCAGGGTGGGTGAGGAGTAAAAAGCACTGCCCTCCTAAGCTCGCGGTTCAGGCTCAGGGCCCATGAGGGCAGGGCTAGGAATCTGTTCCTTGGCCATAGGCAGCCTTGCTCTCCCTAGAGTGATGTCTTCCTGAAGTGTGCTGCCCACGAAGGAGAGTGGTGTGCTGCATATCACAAACCTACATCTCCATCCCACCCACCCTCCAAACTGTGGCTAGCATCAAGATGGAGGTAAGCACAGCACCACTGAGAGCCCGAAGATAGGGTCATTATCCCACCTGGATATTCAAGATAAGCTTCCCGGTATGGTTGGCACCGAGGCTGAATCTTGAAGTATGAGTTGAGTTATCCTGGCAAAGATGACACTGACCAGAAGTAGGAACTTGGTGCATCAACATGAGACTTAAAACCAGAGACTTGAGTACTGCTGATCCTGGGAGATAAGAATCCAGAAATCACGGCCCCAGTGCCTGACTCCAGGATGTTCACAATCATCACCTTGGATGTGTTTTTGATTCTTTTACAGCAGGATTTGGAGGAAGGATCCAAGAAGCACATCTGCCAGCTAGGTTAAAAAAGATGAGAAATGCGGATGTGTGGTGGCCAGGGAAATGTTGCCTCTACTAATTACACACCATGAGTAAAGCAATGGGAAATGTTATTTCCTGCAATTCCCAAAGGTGCTGAAGGTTGTGAGGAAAATGGCAATAGTGTGTGTGAGCAGGGAGAGTGAGCTACATCTGCCCTGGGTTCTGCACAAGTACTCTGTCTTGTTTAGGCCTCAGATCAATGGGCCATGGTCTAGATGCCAAGCGCACCAGGTGCCAACTCTAGAGAAATTCCTGCTAAAAAGAAAGGTTAACAGAGTGCAACTAAAACAAAAAAGGCCACAGGTCTGGAGGGGTGTGTGTGTTTGTGTGTGTGTGTGTGTGTGTGTGATCGGCAAGGGAGAGCCTACAGTAGGGAGATGCCTAGAAGGGCAGAGAGGTACATAGGAGAGCCCAGTTGACCAAAGGAAGGAGGAGTTTGTGAAAAATACAGACAGAAGGAGAAGGAAGGGTTTGTTCTGGACTCTCTGCCCGACCAAGGAGAGAGACTGAAACCAGGGAGTCTAAGATAGATTGCACTGTAAGGACAAATACCTCCTGGTCAAAAATGTGGAATGCTTTCAGTAGCGTTTTTCTCCCAGACTACAATTCCTTTAAATGTGAGTTGGCCCAGATATTGGCTCAAAAAGTAATATTCTGGTCACATTTTGTGTGGCTACCTCCTCCCTTGTGCCCCAAGGATTTACACTCTGGGCCGAGAGTTTTTCATGGAGTCACTTGACCACAGCAGGGGTGGTGAGCTGTGAAGATCTAACTCAGTGAACAGCATGATGTAGAAAACAAGTCCAATTTACAAGTTACAGCTAAGTCAATCCGACTGAGTTATAATTATGTACAACTGTTTCTGGGCTGCCTGCCATTATATAAGGATGGCCAACGTGCTGTGGGGTAAACAAACATTTATGGAGTACCTGCTGAATGTTCTGCCCTGGGTTCTGCACAAGTACTCTGTCTTGTTTAGGCCTCAGATCAATGGGCCATGGTCTAGATGCCAAGCGCACCAGGTGTCAACTCTGGAGAAATTCCTGCTAAAAAGGAAGGTTAACAGAGTCACCATCATTCAAAGGTCCTTTCTGAGTACCTATGTGTCCTAATTCCAGCCTTTCCCTCTGCCTTCTGATTACAAAAGAGGTTTCTGGAAAAGCGTTCTGGGGGAAAGGATCATATTTTATAATGTTTTGCTTACTTAAAACCAAGGAGTTAATATACAAGAATATAAGATAGACAGACATTCAGTATAATGTCTGTAATTGGGAAGAAATGGGAACAGTTAATTGTTCATCAATAGGGGATTGATTAAATATATCATCACAGTATACATGGTGATATATTCAGTAGAAATACTAAACTATTTCTGAAGGTTAGTGCTGCTTGGAATTGCTAAGGAACACAGGCACACTCAAGTTTTCCAACCTTTTTTAAGACACCCAATAACAATAAGGAAATGCAAAACCATAAAAAGGAAAAAGCATCGCTTGCTATGCTAAGCAGTTCTGAAAGCCCTTGTTTATGAAATGGTCATGCACACAAGACAGCAAAACAGAGAAATGTGTGAGAACAAATAAGATACATTTTTTAAAAAAGAGGCAGTGGTAGATCTCTGTAATGACAAAGAAATATGCCCAAGATATAATACTTTGCTTAGCAATAAAAGCAAATGGTAACATAATATGTGAGAATAATCCCATTTGCTTAATAAAATTATATATAAACTGTCTTTAAATTTCAGCTCAAGCCCCAAAGCTGAAAACAGCAAGTAGTAAATATCCCTACATTCTGAAGGGAAGTGCCAAATACAACTTGTGGGATTTAGGAAAAGATGACAAAAGCTCACCCAGTTCCAGCCCCTCCCTGTAAGGAAGACTACAAATTCACAGGGAAGTTTAAATTACTCACACAAGGAGGGTCCTGTGATGCTTTTCTTTCCCACCACTAGGAAGGAGGAGAAGTAGGGGGCTTTCTCCCAACATAAATCAACAGAGAAAAGTTCCAAAAGAATAATTCACAAAGACTGGAGGTGCCTACAGGAAGAGACTGCACACTTGCTGAACTGCAGCGATCACAGCTCACCTGGATGTACCTCTGCACAAGACAGGAGGAGTTATGGGCCGATGACAGCTACCTACTTACCATGGCTGCAGCTGGACCTGAGGAAGGCAGGAAGACGGGGGTCAGCATTGGGGCAAGCTGCACTCCAGCCATTTGGCAGAGCAAGGACGCACACATTTCCTGAGAGCCAAGTTCATGCTCCGGAAAGCAGTCAAACTAAAGCCATCTCGATGAGATCCCACCCAAGAAGGCTTCCTACTGGGGTGAAGGGACACCACCAATAAGTGGCTATAGAATGTACCTGCAGGGACAGGACTTGAAGGAGGGTCGCAAGAGGTCAGCAAGCAGGAAACAACAGTAAGTTGACCCCCAAGAACTTGCTGACATACTACAGGGCGTGCAGGACAACCACTGACCCAAGAAAGAACTACAAAGAACAGCCCCTAAATAAAAAGAACTTTATCCATCTTTTTTTGCCCCAAGGGGGAGGAGATAGAAGAAGCATGAGTGACCCCATCCTTTTTCCACTGCGGGTTTCTGAGCCACAGCTCAGGCCCAAGGTTGGGGGATGAGAGGAGCTTTGAACTGGATGTGAGATTTAAATTTTAAACTGAACTGGACTGCACCATTTTTTCAATGCTTGGAAGTGACCAGAAAGCTTTTGTGTCTGCTCCAGCCAGTCTTCAGGGGCGAGCCAGAGAGATTCTATATAATATGATGGATAGTGGCAGCGGAGGAAAGAGAAAAATGAAGCAGTTTCTTGTTCAGCCCATTCAACAAACCAGTGTATATATAAAATAGCTATTTTTCTATACGTACCGAAGAGTTCTAGAGAGAACCAAAAAAAAAGTAATAAAATAAAACAAATACGAGTGGATATCTCTGCAACTGGAAGGGATAAATGAGCAAAGATCTTTACTTTTTAGTTTTTATTGTCCTTAATTATTTGAATGTTTTGTAACAAGCTTGTATTACTCTTATAATTAAAATAATTAATTTTCTTAAAACATGGATGTTAATCACATGTCAAGCCCAGAATCCTGTGGTCTCCCCCTCAGCTAGCAAGTTTTAGGAGGAGAAGGATTTGTTCAGTGATGTGCTGGTGAACTAGCGGCTGCAGGGTGAAACAGCATCCTGATTTGTAGTGTTTGCTGATTCCCGTGGTGTAAATACTGCCACCATGATTGATTTCAGGCTACCAACAGCTTAACAACTGGCTCACAAAATCGCTGGATATTTAACAGTTTAACAACTGACTTA
Organism: Avahi laniger; assembly: GCA_963575035.1. Classification (NCBI taxonomy): domain Eukaryota; kingdom Metazoa; phylum Chordata; class Mammalia; order Primates; family Indriidae; genus Avahi; species Avahi laniger. The sequence goes on from CAUYSK010049115.1 coordinate 16,903, forward strand.
CCAGATTCCTGAATATTTAACCATGGGCTTGAACTGGCTCCAGCACACCAGAAACGCACCATGGGGGAGGCAGTGGCGGGTGCCCTTTCTCTAGCAGCTCATCTCAGGGCTCCATTAATTTCCAGTGACTGACAGGCCAGCCTCTGTCAGGAATAATGAAGAATCGCTGGTTTGAAGGGTAGAATGTCAGGGCATTCCAGCGGGCCAGCCCCTTGACCTCAACAAGCTGCTCATCTGGGCCAAGTGCAAGGTTCTGCGAAGGTTGAGTGGACAGAAACAGGCAAAAGAATGCGGCGGGAGAGACAGAGGAGCAGTGCAAAAGCAAACCTCAGACACCAGTGACCTTCTGCAGCTGTAGAGCCCCTTCTAGAGCAAGGATAAGAGAAATGTGGAGAAGTCACAAAGTCAAATATTCCACTTCAGCTCACCACAATCTAATAATGATAGTAACAATCACAGCTACAGTTTATTCAGTGCTCACTCTGGGATATGTGTTTGTGCGAAAACACTTTACATGGAGCTCCCCCCAGTTTACCCCTCACAACTGTTATGCAAGGTAAGCACTTTTATTATGTTCACTTTATAGCAGAGGAAACTGAGACCTCGATAGGTTAAACAACTTGCTCAAGATCATCAAGCTAGTTACTGGCAAAACTGGAATTAAATCTGATATTCCAAAAAGGAAAGCTTAGATTTCTTCACAGTTTGCCTACATCCTACTACAGAGTGAGACAATGTCCCCGACAGTAAACCAGGATCCACCAGGAGATGTTGCAGCCTGACCTGGAAACATTTAGATCACCTCCCTGTCTCCATGCAAGAAGGGAGTATTTGATCCAGCTATACTTGCTTCATGGGGTAAAGAAGAGGTGCTAAGTTAGCTGTGTGAGCTTTGGACATACCATGTCATCCACCTCGTCTGAGTCTCTCACTTATAAAAATAGAGAATTAAATCAAAGAATCTCCAAGAATGACAGAACCATATGTCTGTCTAGACCCATTTTCTTTATCAGTTCAAATGTCTGGAAAGTCTGGGAAATGAAAAACTTCTTTATGTAACTACGGTCATTCCACAAATGTGTATTACTAGGTGCCGGGTACTATATGAGAAGTGTTGGGGATACAGTCTTTTCATACAAAAGGTTGACTTCCTCAGAAACCAGGAAATGTAGAGGATCTGGTGGAGGAGACTAGCAACTCCATGCCTATATTGAGTGCCTACAGTGTGTGGATATTACACAAAGTCTAGGAAAACCACTCAGAAGTCAGACTATTAAAACAAGAACAGGGCTGGGCGTGGTGGCTCACGCCTGTAATCTTATCTCTCTGGGAGGCCGAGGGGGGCGGATTGTTTGAGCTCAGGAGTTCGAGACCAGCCTGAGCAAGAGCGAGACCCCATCTCTACTAAAAATTAGAAAGAAATTAATCGGACAACTAAAAATATATAGAAAAAACTAGCCAGGCATGGTGGTGCATGTCTGTAGTCCCAGCTGCTTGGGAGGCTGAGGCAGGAGGATCGCTTGAGCCCAGGAGTTTGAAGTTGCTGTGAGCTAGGATGATGCCATGGCACTCTAGCCTGGGCAACACAGTGAGACTGTGTCTCAAAAAAAATAAAAAAATAAAAAATAAAAAAATAAAAAAAGTTGAAGCTGGCATCTAAAAACAGAACTGAGTTGACTGACAAGACGAGGGCAAAAGATACAAAACTCAAAAAT
>CAUYSK010049116.1:0-40375 GCA_963575035.1 Avahi laniger
GCCCATGGAATGGCCAGGAAATGACAGTTTTGGAGGGGTAAAAGTGGGAAGGGAGCTTGAACATGCGGGCTGGGGTGTCCGTGGGATAGGCGGTACCTGGCAGAGTGGTGCTGAACTGGCTTTGGGCAGCAAAGGGGGAAAGGCTGCTCCATGTGGCGATCAGTTCTGCCTGACCTGACTTGTTCTAGCAGGGAGCTCTGAGAAGTCTCGGAATTCTAAATTGAAACGTGTCCTTCCAAGTTGTTATGAAAGTATAGTAGTCAAGGCAAGTCTCACTCTGTTGCTTTGGGTTAGAGTGCTGTGGCATAACCCTAGCTCACAGCAACCTCAAACTCCTGGGCTCAAGTGATCCTCCTGCCTCAGCCTTCTGAGTAGCTGGGACTACAGGCATGTGCCACCACACCCAGCTACTTTTTTCTATTTTTAGTAGAGACAGGGTCTCACCCTTGCTCAGGGTGGTCTCCTGATCTCAAGTAATCCTCCTGCCTTGGCCTCCCAGAGTGCTAGGATTACAGGCGTGAGCCACTGTGCCCAGCCTCAAAAGAATATAATTTTTTAAAATCTCACAGTTTGTTAGCTTGTTTTACAACTTTTACATATTTAGACATTTGATACGTGGGCCTCCACATGTAGCCTTCTCATGGGCCCTACCAATGTTACAGTTGGTTCTGGGTCCCCATTTAATAAAGAATCAGGTCTAATCAGTTTGGCGTGGTTTTTAAGGTCTTTTACTATTTGATTTCTCTCTAACCTTATCTTCCACTACTCTTCCGCAGAAATCTATCAAACGGATGGACCCACAGCCAGGCTTGGCCCACATCCTTTTCTCTGTGCTCTGGTTCATAATATTTTTCTCCTCTGAAAGGCTTCCACTTCTGCTCTGTATTTATATGGGCCAACCTACTGTTTATGACCCAGCTCAAGCCTCACAGCCGTATCTCCTCCCTCTGGACTCTTCTAACAGCTTTTCTCAGGGCCACTTATTGGCACTTAGAATGTGCAACCATGTGTAGCCATTTTTCATATTATGAACAAGGTGTGGTTATAAGATAAGGAGACATCAATATGCAACAGTTTTCAAAGTAGGAAAGGAGACAGAAAAAAAAATCAGAAGAGTAGCTATAGAATCAGGAGAATGCAGTCAGGCAGGTACTAAAGGAGGAGATGTCAGCATTGTCAATAGGCTGAGAGAAATCACTGGGAAAGATGCCCCCAAATAGATCGTTTATCCATTAGGAAAGAGGCCTTTTGTAACCATTGAGAGAAAAGCAGATTGTGTGGACAAAAGCAACATTGTAGTGGGAAAAATAAGAGATGAGAAAGTGGAAACAGCAAATATACTTCAATGTTTCTCAAGAAGTGTGATTCTGAGAAGAAAGGAGAGCGTAGTTTGAGTGGGCGGAAGAGGTAGGGTGGTTTTGTTCTCTTCAAAGGATGGTGGAGACTGAATGTGTCTGTGGGAAAAAGGAGTTAGGTTAGAGGAAGAAACCGATAATGGGGAAAGAAAGGATAGCTGGATAAACAAAATCTGGGAATGGCTGCGATCCAGTGCACAGGTGCAGGGGTTAACCTTGATGAGGAGAAAGGGCACTTCCTGCCGTGGGTGAGGGAGGGAGGAGAGGAAGATGAATGAAGGCTATGGGATAGGCGTGATAATGAAGAGAACAGATTTAAGCCTAAAGAGATTGGGTGTCATACAGCAGAGGCTAAGAAAGCTGAATTTTCTGGGGCAGGTAGAGATTTTATATATTTAAATATCACAGTCTTCATTCATTCTTTTCACATTTATTCAGTGCCCTGTGTGTGCCAAACACTACTGGGCACTGGGGTCTACTTTTCATGTATTTTTGGAATTTGTTATGTGGGCGCCTCAAATGAGATTTACTTTTTACACTTCTAAAAGGCTTTAAGTAGAAATAAATGCACGAATCAGTAGATTCTGAGTCCTTTGTCAGACCACATGTCCCGGGTTGGGATTTGGAAAACATGGGCATCTTAACAATGGCTCCCTGTTTGAGGTGAAGAGGGAGGAGAGGCCGAAATGGGGAGAAACGGGACTCTGCACTAAGTGGAGGTCTAGGCGCAGGCTACCCGAGGCGGTGGGCCCTCAACCTGGAAGACGGGAACCCCCTGCACGCTTCGGTTGCTGTAACCAAGGGTAACAGCGCTTTGGTTTACACCGGAGTGAAGACCGGCCTCTTCCCCAGACCAGGTGTAGCTACGGCGGCCTAGCAGAACCAGACACAAAGCCAAGCCGCGTCATCCAAGATACTTTCCCCCGAACGCCCATAGCCCCCAACTACTTCAGGTCACCACCGCCTTTGCCCGCAGTTTATTGATGAGGGGCGAGAGAGGGGCGGGGCGAATCACCTTTTCCCTCTTACAATTGGTCGTAGTAGATTCCGAGTTCCGCCTCCTGCGCCGCCGCGGCTAGGCTACCAGGGCTGTCACTCGAGGAGCCGCCGCCACCGCCCCTCCCCCGCCGTGGCCCCGCCCCTCGCCGTGGCTGCGATCTCGCGGGAAGAGCGGCGGGCACGGCGGTGCTCGGTCTCCCGGCTGCGCGCGGAGCGGGAGGGCTCTCCTCACACAAGCGCTTCCTCACCGAGAGGCTGGAGCTGCGGCAGCGCAGGCCTGAGCCGCCCCTTCTCTGCCGTCTCCTTCTCGTCCTCAGGGCTCCCGGGTCCGCTCGCCCTCCGACGCTGCTCAGGTAAGAAGGCTCGGAGCGCGTCTCGGCTGAGGAGCGGCGGCGGAGCCGGGACGCGGAGCCGCCGGGACAGGCGGGCTCCTGACGGGGGCGGCTCCGGGGGCTGCGCGGCGCTGCCTGGTGGGCGCGAGGCTTGGCGAGGTTCGGGAGTGCGAGGGGCGAGGAGGCGGTACTGTGGGATCCGGGTGCGGGCGCCGAGGTGCGGTGTGGCGGGTTCCAGAGCTCCCAAGGTGGGGGGACAATTTACTGGGGGTCCTGGGGCTCTTCCGGCTTGGGATGGCGGTGGGTGGCGGCATAGAAGATCCCAGGTCTTTGGACTCGAGGGACATTCATCAGAGTCTTGAGGTTCTTTGAAGTGGTGTACTGGGGTTTCGGGATAAGGGGTCTGTTTATCGGGGTCTCGGACTCTTTGGGAACAGAAGATGCAGTTTAGCAAGGTCCTGGGTCTCCGGGGGCAGGTCGTTAGGGCTTGCGGGGTACTTTGAGCAGGCGTGGGCGTCTGTTTCGCATTGCTGGGATGAAACAGCAGGGTATCAGGGTTCTGGGGAGAGGGATCTGTTTATCGGTGTCTTCGAGTGAGAGGACGATGTATCTGTTCTGCAGGGTCTGGGGCCGCCTTCCTGGGTTGTTGGGGGCGGAAGGGTGTAAGGCGACCAGTGTCTGCACTGGGCTTTCTGCTTTGCTCAGAGTGGGGCGGTCACTTGACATGGTCTCCAATCTTTTGGGAGCGACGGGGCGAGTTGGCGGGTCCCGGGTGATCGCGGCGGTGGGCGCGGCTCAGCGAGCACTGGGTCTTTTTGGGGCCGGAGGGGACTTTAGTAGCATCAGGAGCCGGCCCATTAGACAGTCTGTGACTGGTCAGCATCCTGGAACATTTTTGGTCTGGGCTCTTTCTCCCTAAATGAGATTTATTCAGTGCTTAGTTGGAGGATTGATCGGTGTTGTTGCCTAGTTGGAGAAATAGTGGGTTTGTTCTGCAGTTTTCTTTTCTCTGCCCCGGATCCCTGTGGGGGCGCGCTGGTCTCGCTGGAGCTCAGGGAGCTAGCGAGGTGGCAGCACCTTAGGCGGGCATGTGTCTGTAAATTCTTGAGGAGGCGAGGCCCCGCAGATTGAGCGTGGATGCAGCTCCTGAGCAACTGGAAGCTCCTGAGGGTGGGGAAGGCTGTGTGGTTTTGGCTTCCTTTCCTAGGTGGTCTGCTTTGCTGATCCTGCATTATTTGATCTGTTCTGAAGTCTCTTGCCTGAGTATTAGGCAGAGTCAAGTCGTGCTGTGAAGTGTGTTCTGCGTTCTCTCTGTCCTTTGAAAAGCATTCTTGGAGAGAAATAATTTCAAGTTCAGCTACCGAAAAACATTTGAAGTCCCAAAGCTAGAGCTCTGCAAAAGCATTTGCAGCCTGTAAGGATGGCTAACAGAGCTCTTTTAGAGATTGCTGCTTAACAGTTTTATTGTACTGTACAGGTGTCCTTAGCTTTGGATCTTTTGCAGAGTTCTTGGTAACTAGCCCAGACTTAGGTGGAATTTAAATACAATGGCCTGTATGTACGTGTATGTCGTTTAAAAATAGATGTATAGGTCAGAAAGTCTGTGCTTTTGCCTGACAGTTCTTTCTATTAGATAGCTACTCACTCTATCACAGAGGCCTGTAAATGAAATCTACAGACAATGGGCCCTGTACTCATAGTGTTTCTGTAAATCTGTAAACTGGAGTTGACAGACAAATTTGTTTCTGAGCAGATATTTGGTTGGAATGACAGCCCAAAAAACTCTAAGCAGATCTTTTTTCCCCCTATTTTTGAGAGAAAGACAAATGATGAATAAAGCAGGTTTCAGAAACTTTTTAAAAAAGCTTTTATGATTTCTAAGTAAGCATAGACTGATTAGTCAACAAATGTTTGATTATCCGCTAGGTGTCACAGCTCTAGTGGTACAGTGATTCCAGCTGTCATGTGATTCTCTAAATCAAGAGGGAGAGGAAGGCAACAAATAAATACATTAAGAAGTTGTGATGTTGCTAAGGAAGAAATACATGAGATACTTGGGGTTCAACTCTCTCTTTTATTTTATAAACCCTGCATGAAATATAATTGATGTGGGTTGTGATAACCAGAAACCAAGCAAGATAGTGATCTGCCTTCTTAATTATTAAAGAAAGATTAAGTTGTCATCAGTAGAGTTTAGGCATTAAGTATATATAGACTCTTTGCAGATGCTTGTGTTATGTAAGCATTAAAAAGTCTATAAGGGTACACATCAAATTTAACCATGTTTGGAGGATTCTTCAGGAGGGAACTGCAGAGAATGGAAGAGAGCTGTTTATTTTTATACTTTTATATTACTTTAATCTATTTCAATGAGCAGGCTTTACTTAAATGCAAATTAGAGAAGTCCAAAAATTAAAACATTTTGGTTACTGTGCAAATTGGTGAAATGTACAGTATTTATAAGGCTTTTGTCAATGTTGCCACTTCCACCTGTGTGTACTGATGAAGGAAAAATATTCTTAAAATATCTAAAAATTATAGGGAGGGGCAAGGTAGAGTGGGTAGCACAGCAAAATAAGAAAAGACATAGACTTAAATAAAATGTCAGAACATGTTAAGGTTGAATATTTTATTATATAAAGATAAACTAATCTTAGGTCTTTCTTTTTTCAAATTTAATTGTTTCTTGAGTTTGAGAAAGGAAGTTTTTAGATTTCCTAAAGAAGAATATGGTGTGCTTTTGCGGCAGGGGAGTAGGTGTTCCTATTGTGGCACGAACTTTAGGAAGAGATTTCTTTTTGTCAAACATATACACATAGAATAGATATGTTTTTCTTGTGAGGCATATGAACCATAAAAATAGTTTTATGGTTTCATTAATGCACTGCTGAAAATAACAGTACCAAAGGGTCTTTTGAATTATCATTCGAAATTCTAGAATCATAAATGTGATATACTAAAACAATTTCTAGAAAGGAAATCATAAGACATGAATTCTAATCTTCACTGTGCTGCCAATGGTGTGACCTTAGATAATTTCTTCATCTCTGAGGGCCTCAGTTTTCATATATCTCTATTAATATACCTATCTCTTTATGTACATATCAAGAGTAGCCCTGCTAATAATCAATGTAAACTTCAGTTCCAAGGATTATACTGCATTGGTTCTTATGTTGCAGATCTATAGTATTATACGTACAAAAAGGGAGAGATACTGTAAGAGTAGCTAGTTCTCAGGATACAACTAGTTCTGTATAATTTTTATATATCATATCTAATTTTAGAAGACTCTTCTTTTTTAAGATATGTGGGAATTATTTAATTCCAAAATATACATTCATGAAGGTAAATGATTTCCTTTGGATAATTTAGCTTTATCTCTTAAAACATTGTTATTTTTATATCTTATTCCTGGTTCTGTAGTAGAATAGTGTATGATAATATTATGTCCTTATTTAACTCTGGATGTAGAGTGAGGTCACTAGTGTTTGCCTGCATGCTTGACCCCTTTTAATCCATCCTTACACTGCCTCCAAGGTAATTTTTCTATAATGCAAATCTGTTCCTTGCTTCTTTCTTAAAACCTATGCTTTATTCGTCCCAGCTCTTTACCATTACAAGGCCTTTCATCATTTGGCTCATCTGCATTTCCTCACCATAAATCTCAAGCTCCAATTGTACTAATAGGAGCAGAGCAGTTTACTGAATGAGCCATGCTGTTTCCTAACTTAGAGCCTTCACATATGTTCTCTCCACGGATTAGAATACCTTTCCTTCTCGTCTTGGTGGCAAAGCCTACTGATTTTTCAAGATAAAACTTAAGCACTTTCTGCTTTTTAAGTGTTCTGTGTCTTCTGATTCTCCCTCTTCCCACGCCACTGGGTTGTTCACTCACTGTATCTTGTCCATTCATTCCCTTGTATTCATTAGTGTGCTGTAATTATGTCTCTCTTTCCTCCTGGACTCAATGGCAGATTTATATTTGTCCTATTATCTTTTGAATCCCTTCTGCTTGTTTACACATAGTTGGCTCTCATAACATGTTTGAACTCTCAATACCAAGATTAAGTGTTTATAATGTCTGAAATGAGTTAAACTCAAATCTCAGTCTTATCCTATTTTCCTAAATTTTGAGGGTCTCTAAAATATCTTATTCTCTTGCCCCTATGACACAAACTGATATTAGAACTGTAGTTCTTAGATTCGTATTAAGGAAGTGACTCCTAGCACTATAGGAGATAAAGGTTATTTTGTTAAATTTCCAGAAAAGACTTACAGAATTTTGAGGCAGCCATTAATCTCTACCTCTGAAATTGCTAGGAGAAATATTAACTAGTTTGGGTATTTCAAATCTTGGACATAAGTGATTTGGTGGATATTTTACCTTGGCTGCTTTTTACTTATAAAATGATAGTTGCTGAAGTGTGCAGGTTTTTATATTGGCTTAATAATTGCTTTACATGTAATGCCTTTAATTTTCAAAACAAATCCTGAAGATTTATAACTTGCTCAGGGTCATTACCTACTAAGGAGCAGAATATGAGTACATCTAGGTCTGATTGACTCCAGGTATTGTGCTTTTTCATAATATCGCACAGCTTTCTGAATATGACTGCTTATTTGTTGTTTAAAATTATTAACAGGTACTTCATTCATTTTATAAATTGAATAAGTATGTTGTAAGGTTTATTCATTCAGTTATTCCAAAAAACCTGAAGTTGAGAATTTGAGATTGATTGGATTTAGAGCCATTTAATCCAACCCCTTCATTTTAACGTATGAGGAAACACATATTCAAGAGTTAAATGGCTGCTCAAGATCACATAGCTACTTGGTCTGTAAGATTTTCTTTAAGCTGGTTGTGAACATTGGCATTGTGAAACCATTATTTGAAAGGACTACCAGATGCTTGATACCCCCCTACCCTCCCACCCCAGCCAGGGGAAAAAATCCTAGAGAAAGGTGATATTGAAGATCTGAAAGTCTTAAGGACACGGCTTAGAGAAAATCCTGACTTTGTTTGGATTATGACACATGGAGACACCTCAGTGCCTTTATTCATGTGATTCCCTAAATCTTGGTTTCTTTCCTTCCTCTTTTTTCTTTGTAAAAGTCTGTTCACAGTTTACTGATTTTATCCCTGCTGAGTTGTTATTAACGTCGGCCTCACCAGTAATTGTTTAAGTGACAACCATGGGCCAACTAATAGGAATACAAAAATGGATGAAATCTAGTCACTGCCCTGAAGAGGTTTGGTCTATTTGTTAGCAGGAGGCGGTATATATTTAATTGCAACGTAGTATATAAAGATGCCGTGAATAATATAGCTCTAGCAGTTTAGAAGAAGGTAACTGTAGGCTGGGGTAGTGGTTACAGAAGTTTCTATGTAGAAAAGATTTGACTTAAGTAAGTCAAATGAAGAGTTGGAGTGGTAAAAAAAGCTAGAACCTCCAGCTTTTTTTTGTTTGTTTGTTTTTTTAAATCTCAATTTTAGCTAATCTTACTCTTGCTCATTTCCCTGCAGCGGCACTCCTCACTGTTTCATAAGGCCTGGAACATGTCCTTTCAAATATCCAATGTTTCCTTCCCTTACTTCCTTCAGGTCTTAATTAAAATATCACCCTTTCCATGAGGCCTTTACTGGTAACTTTGTTTAAAAGTACAATATCCCTTTCACACATACTCTTTTTTGATTCCTCTTGCCTACTTTGTTTCTTTTTTGTTTGTGCTTTCCAACATATTCTATATTTTTATTGTCTTTCTACCCCTACTAAAAAATGTAAGACCCATAAGGACAGGGATTTTTACCCATTTTAGTACCTTCTACAAAGTAAGTGCTCAAATTTTTGTTGAATAAGTAAATAAAACAAGGGCACTTTAAAGCAGGAACTTAAAGGACATTTGATCTAACCTTCTTATTTCTTCTTTTCTTTCATTCTGGCAAGAATAGATGAAGAACTTTCCCTTCTGTGTTTCTTTTTTCTTTTTTTTTAATTTGATAGCACTTAAAATATGTTTAAAAAAACAGTAAAGTACACAAATCGTAAGTGTACAGCTCAATGGATTTTTACATATGTAAACATGTAACTACCAACCAGATCAAGATATAGAACATTTCCAGGACCTTAGAAGCCTCCTTCATGGTCTCTGCTAGTCAGTGGCTTACCAAAGGTAATCACTTTTCTGACCACCATCACTGTAGACTCGTGCTTTTTTATGAACGTCTTATAAATGTAATCAAATCATTCTTTTACGTCTGGTCTCCTCTGTTTAACATTATTACATCTGTGAGATTCAGCCATGTTTTTTGAGTTAGTAGTAGTTTATTTCTTTTCATTGCTGTGTACTGTTTCATTGTATATGTATTAATGTGTATTTATCTGTTCTACTGTTGATATTTGGACTGCTTCCAGTTTTTAGTTCTTGGAAACAAAGCTGCTGTGATGAATTTTGTACATGTGTTTTTGTGGGCATAAAAATCCATTTCTTGGCTAAATAATTAAGGGTTAATATCACTTAAATGTATAATAACATGTATCTCCATATATATATACACATATGTACATAATTCTTAATCCCACATCATTCTTGGCACATGCTAGATGATCATTAAATGATTGAAGATGAATTATTAACTAATCTTTTACTGTGAGATTGTCTCAAACTTATTAAAATAGTCAATAATAGGTTTTTACTCTGCTAATAACATTGATGAAGGTCCTTGTGCATAATCTTTCTCCATACTTGATTTTTTTTTTAGGATAAGAATAGAAGTGTTCAGTAAAAAGATAAGACCTTAAAAGAATTAGATATTACTATAGTGCTTTTTAGAAAGATGCCAATTTATGTGTTAATATTGAATATTAGTTTTAAAAACCTTTTCTAATTTGAGAAGCGAAAGATCTTTAATTTGTATTTCTTTGATTATAAGTGAATTTGAACATTATAAATTGTTTTAAAACAATTTGATGTTAAAATATTTATATTTAAAGATTTTTTAAAGAATCCCTCAGGTACCACCTTGTAAGGTAAAAGGTGGTTTAACTAGAATTAATGTTATAGTATTACAGCTTTTCCTTTTAATAAATTAAATTTTGAATAGTTATTATGTGCAAAAACATACAAAATTTAAAGATCCAAGTAGTTGCTCTAGAGCAACCACTGTTATCAGTTTCTTTTCTTTTGTATTTTTTTCTCCCCCCTCACCCCACACACCTTCAGGCAAGGATACAGAGTCTCTCTCTATTGCCCAGGCTGCAGTGCAGTGGCACTATCATAGCTCCCTGCAGCCTCCAACTCCTGAGCTCAGCCAATCCTGCTTCGGCCTCCCACGTAGCTGGGGCTACAGGTATGCACCACCATGCTTGGTTATCAGTTTCTTATGTATTCTTCTAAAGATGTTATAGATCACGTATATATATAAATGTGTGTGTTTGTACATGTGTATATAAATGTATGTATGTATAATATATGTGTGTGTGGTATGCATGTATATTTGCCAAGACATTAGATGAATTATGGAGACCATTCATTAAAATATTGCCTGGTTTAGATGTGGTATTGCGTACTAAAAATTAGAAAGGGTTTAAAAATGATTAGTATCTGACTACTGGCCCAGAAGGAAGAAAAACAGGGTCTGGCAGCATTTGGCAGTAATTTTCTATAAGACAAGTGGCCTTAGCTCTTTTTATTGTTGGATTGGTTCTTTGACAATATAGAACTTCTGTTTATATTATAGTACTGATTCTATAGTACTATTCCAAAATGGAAAGCAAGGTTTTTGAAAATTAGACAGTTGATACCTGAAAGAAACTCTTTAACCTCAAAAGCTATTTGGAGGTATTTAGGAAGCCATTTAGGGGAAAGATGCTTTATTCTTAGGCATTTTAGGATTTATTTCCTTGACATTACAGTTTTAGCAGAACTTTTATAACTTCGTTGCTTAACAGTGAAAGTTTGAGCTTGAATAATTGTAAATAAAATTCTTTATTTTCCTAAACTTTTATTTACCTAATTTAAAAACATATCAACCTTAATATAAACATAATTTTTAAAAGATTTTCATGCTAATAGTACAGTAGTCATTTGTCTCATATCAAAGATCTTTTTGAGTCTATGGGCATACCACCCTGAACGCGCCCGATCTTGTCTAATCTCGGAAAGATCTTTTTGAGATTGATTTGAATGTCACTGATAAATAAGTGATTCGAGCAATAACACTCAAAGGTTTTAATTGGATTCTGCAGAGTTTTAATGGTTTAGGGAAAAGATATTTGCTTTTGGGATAGATTTTTTTTTTAAGGCCCTTATTTTCAAAAGTAAAATTTTAGAATGACTGTTGTTTATTAAATAATTGTGTGGCCCAGGAGAAGTAAGGGTATTATAAGAGTTTCTATTTATTGGAATTTGTATATCCTATTACAGATAAATTATAAGGCTATTGGGGCTGCTGAAAGAATTTGTACCTATTAGTGGTTAGTAATATTTGGTGAATTTTAAGAATTTGCCAGAGGTAGGAAGAGAGCATCTTGATTTTTTAAAAAATGTTTAATTTTGAAGCAGTTATATCTTTATAGGAGAATTATGAAAATAGTACAGAGAATTTTCATATACTATCTACCCTTCACTCAGCTTCCTCTAATGTTAACATTTTATATAATCCTGTTATATTTATCAAAACTAAGAAATTCCTCTTTTTTTTTTTTTTTTTTTTTTTTTTTGAGACAGAGTCTCGCTCTATTGCCCTGGCTAGAGTGCAGTGGTGCAGTCTAGCTCACTACAACCTCTAACTCCTGGGCTCAGGTGATCCTCCTGCCTCAGCCTCTGGAGTAGCTGGTACTACAGGTGTGTGCCACCACGCCTGCCCTTCCTGATTTTTAAAAAAGAATTCAGTGAATCTTTTTCTGAATACCTACTATGTGTAAAAGAGTATTTTAGCTGCTGAAGTATATATGGTATTGAAAACAAGTAGTGGTTGCAGATAATAATAATAATAGACTGGTGAACTTGGTATCATTCCTTGAACAAATTCTCAAACAGATTATTGAACACATGTATTGTTGGTACTTATAAAAGAAGACAGTGATCACTGGGAGCCAGCATGGGTTCACAAAGAACAAGTCATGATACATAGCGTCACTTCTTAGAGGGTAAGTAAATCAGTAGGTACATCAGGAGATATTCTGGCCATAGTATATATAGAACTATAGCTAATATTTATTGGATTTTTAATTATGTGCTGTACACTGGGTTAAATGTTTTTACATAGGTTGTATTATTTAGTTCTTGTTTTACAGATGAGGAAAGGGATCCTCAAGCTTATACATATAGCATTTGACAGCCTCTTATGATGTCTTTGTACAAGATAGAGAAATACAGTCTGAATAATTACATAGGTAGGTGGATTTGTAATTGATTAAAAGGCCATATCCAGAGCTTACTGATTAAATGGGGGATTTGTAATTGATTACAAGGCCATATCCAGAGCTTACTGATTAAATGGGCTGATGTTAAATTTAAACCACAGTACGTTCTTAGTGGTATGCCTCGATGCTATTTTCCCCCATGTCCTATTTAAGATTTTTATCAGTTACTCTCCAAATTCTAAGGGAGTGCTTTTACATGTACGGAATCAGGACCCCTACCCCTTATTTTTAATAATTAGGATGACAGTCTGTATTATTAAAAGTTTATATTTGATGTGTAGATATTTGATAGGGACAAAGGCCTATAAATGAATATTTTGTAAAAGTCTGCACAGATACAAGGTTGGAATCTTGGATGCCTAACAGTAGTAGGTGTTTTGTTTGTTTTATGCAGAAGTTTGTGCCTGGGTGTGTCTCCTTACTTGTCTGAAGTTGGTGAGTCAGTGGTTTATTATAACTGTCCCAACAGTTTACACCCACTTAAGCTACATTATTTTGAAGCAGGTTGTCCAAAACTGTTGATTATCCTTTTCTTCCTTTTCTACTCTACATCTTGCTTGGTGTTTTCAGTTCTGTTTGCTACATTTTAAGGAGGACATTGATAAACAGTGTATTCAGAGGATAATAATCAGAATGAAGCAATGTCTTTTTTTTTTTTTTGAGACAGAATCTTACTCTGTCGCGCAAGCTAGAGTGCTGTGGCGTCAGCCTAGCTCACAGCAACCTCAAACTCCTGGACTCAAGCGATCCTCCTGCCTCAGCCTCCCGGGTAGGTGGGACTACAGGCATACGCCACCATGCCCGGCTAATTTTTTCTATATAGTTTTAGTTGTCCAGCTAATTTCTTTATATTTTTTTAGTAGAGACGGGGGTCTCGCTCTTGCTCAGGCTGGTCTCGAACTCCTGAGCTTCAATGATCCGCCAGCCTCGGCCTCCCAGAGTGCTAGGATTACTGACGTGAGCCACTGCTCCCGGCCTGAAGCAGTGTCTTGAAACAGATACTTGCAAAGTAATTGAAACATTTGAGGTCGTTCAGCTTCAAAGAAAGAAGACTTTAGTGGGTATATGGTAAGGCTTTTCACATTGGGTAATTGGAAGATCTTTAATGTACTTCCTGACTCAAATATGTTATTCTGTGAAACACTTGAAGGGATGGCATGTAGAAGAAGGATTAAGCATATCTTTTGCATTCCCAGAGGATGAAACAAGAAACAATCAATTAGGGAAATACTGGTTCATAATGAAGAAGACCTTTCTAACAATTGAAATAAAAATAGAATGAACATTGTCTCATTGAGACATTAAAGCATGTATTGAGTAGAGTTTAATCAAGCTATCTTCTAAAGACTTTTCCAACTCCAATCTTTTTTTTTTTTTTTTGTCTTCTTCATTGGTTATAATTCCAGTTGGCAAAACATTTTCTTGGGCATTTCTCACTTATTCTTAACACCTTATGGCTTCATATAGTATCGTATGTTAGTAAGGAAAACTATATTTTCTTGACTATCAAGCTCTTAAATTAGAATATGAAATCATTTAACCAGATAATTTTTTAAAAATTTATTTACAATTCTAAAGGAAACAAAATTTTAGTCTTGTTTTAGAAATTTCACAGGCGATGTGAAGCTGCTTTTAAATATGATAGCAT
Source organism: Avahi laniger (assembly GCA_963575035.1). NCBI lineage: Eukaryota > Metazoa > Chordata > Mammalia > Primates > Indriidae > Avahi > Avahi laniger. The sequence continues at coordinate 13,760 of CAUYSK010049116.1, forward strand.
AAGTATCATTAAATTCAAATACTTATGATTTTTCTCTTCTGCATATCAAAAAATAATGTTAGTGCTAAAAACTGAAACCAAAGATTAATAGCTTCTACATAATTTAGTTGTTTAAATTCAAAATGAAACGATAACCTATTTTATTCATTGTCTGTTCCTTGAACAAACCAGGAGCTTGTTTTGGACTTCGTGACCTTCATGTTTTTAAATACTAAGAGTACTTCTTTCTTTAAGCCCATCTAAGGCCTAATCTTCAGGACTTTCCCCCAGATGCAATATTAAAAGTCATCTTAGGTTCCTCTGTCCAACACTGGTACTTTACTTTCTTTTCTAACACTTTGGTATTTTATTACTACTATGTCATATACTGTTGTGGATTGCTTATTAGTTGCTTCATAATATCTATGTGTTTTTTTTAAATCAACAAGATTATAAGCCCCCTGAGGATTCCTTCATGGAGCTTGAAAACTATTTAATGAAGTTAAAATTTAGAGAGTTGGTGGTTGAATTTCAACTAGTATCAAAACACTTAACAGTGTAAGAAAAAGCCTATGCAGACTTTTCATATGTTTAATTTCTACTTTTATCTTCAGTATGATCTTTATTATTTGTCTTCATCTAATGTATTGTAAAATCTACAGATAATAGTAATGTATCCACTTAAAATTAACAAATGAGAAAAAAAATCTTCCCTCATCCTGACATTCTTAATACCACCATCTCCCAAATTTTGGACTTTCTCTTTAGTTGTTTTTCTAAGCATATGCCAATTTCCTTATCATTAGCCCTCAAAAGTGGCAGATAATTTTAAAATGCTTATTTCAAAATGAAATTTCTTATACACAATAAAGAAAAATCAGGAGATATATTCCAATAAATGTATTTACTGTACTGGTGGTATACGTTTTACTTTGTCATACTAGTATGAACACAAAAAGGTTTAATTAAAAAATATTTATTTGAGAAGTATGTCTGTGACATCTAATTGAGCCATAGATGAAATTAGTTTATAGTTATCAGCTTCATTTTCTGTATTCTCCATTCTCCATGCAAAACCAGTGAGTGTTCCAGACTTAGCATGTTTTATAATCAAGCCAGCATTGTCATATTTTGTTTTGATTGACTTTCACTCAGGGGAAGGATGGGCACATATGAGAAATCTATTTGCCTTCTTCAGCGAAGCTGATGACATCCTGTTATGATGGGCTTTCACTGCTTCTTCATCTGGGGGCCTCTCTGTAATGTAAATTGCTATTTTCCAGTTATGTTACTTAAATTTTAAAAAATAAAATTTTTGAAGACATTAAGGAAATGTGTGAATTTACTGAGCATAACTTTAGAACCCTTGTATGGAAAAACATCAAAAGACAACCAGGGAGGTGAATACACTGGCTGGGAAAGCTTACATTGTACTAAGTCATGTAATACTGTGCTCACTTGATTATTTTTAGAAGCTAAATGTCCCTTACATACTAATGCTACTTCTCTCAAACAATTGTACTAATGAAGACTGGATAATTCAAAGCCACTTTTTATTTGGCATGGGATGTGATTTTATTTGTATTACCACATTAGAACCTAAAAGTATTTATCTTGTGTGGTCTAGTAGTTTTCAGTGGAACCATTTTTTTTTCCAAATTCTTTTATGACACTGCAACATAGAATACAAATAAAAAGTAATATTTTTGTGTAACTTTAAGTACACATTTATAACCTTAACTTAGTATAAAGTCAATCAATTATTGATACATTGAAGGTAGGCTCATAATTTGTTTTTATTTTCATGGGATCCTATTGCTTACTATTTTATTCCCAACACTTAACAGTGTCTACTACATAGCAGATTCCAGAGATACCGTAGTGGAATAAACGAATGAATCACTGATGCCATTTTGATGTCCTCAGGAATTTGAAAATTGAATAATGGATGCTCATTGTAGCCTCTCAGTCTCTGCATTGAATTTATTTCTCTATTTTGTTTTGCGTGTTCAATGTCTACCACAACTGGAAGGTTGTTTTGGTTGGTTCTAGAGGCTCAGCTTAGCATCAGGATATACTCTGTCAAATTGAACCATAACTTTGAAAAAGAAGAAGTGGAAAATATTTGTTTCAAAGCTGAATTAGTAACAATCTTCACATTTGCTTTTGTTCTTTATGATAAATATAAATGAGATAAAACAGGAGGTACCACCATTTGTTGATAATTTCTAAAACAATAATACATTATGAGTCCACCTTTTTAACAGTTTCACTGAGGTATCATTGGCATATAGTTAACTGTGAATATTTAAAGTGTACAATTTAATAAGTTTTGGCATAGATATATACCTGTGAAACCATTACCACATTCAAGATAGTGAACAAAGCCATCTCCAGAAGTTTCTTCATGCACCTTTGTAATCTTTCCTTCATGGCCCTCTGCACACCCACACCCCATTATCTCAAAGTAATCATTGATCTACTTTCTGTAACTATGGATTGTTTTGCATTTTCTAGAGTTTTATATAAAAAGAATTATACAAGAGTGGGTGTGGTGGCTCACACCTGTAATCCCAGCACTTTGGGAGGCCAAAGTGGGAGGATCACTTGAGGCCAGGAGTTCGAGACCAGCCTGGGCAATAGTGAGACCCCATCTCTACAAAAAAATTAAAAAATTAGCCCAGTGTGGTGGCGTGTGCCTGTAGTCCCAACTACTGTAGTCGCTGTTCAGGAGGCAGGAGGAGGATTGCCTGAGCCCAGGAATTTGAGGTTGCAGTGAACTATGATGATGCCATTGCACTCTAGCCCAAGCAACAGAGCAAGACCCTATTTCAAAAAAGTTATACAGTATGTGCTGTTTTCTTTTCTTTTTTGAGTTTCTCCTTTGTTTCATGTATCAATAATTCATTCCTTTTAGTAGTAATATTCCATTATGTGAATATACTAAAATTTGTGTATCATTCATTTGCTAATGAACACTGGGTTATTTAAAGTTTTATTTACCAATAAAGCTGCTATGAACATTACTGTGTAAGTCTTTGTATGGACATATGTTTTCATTTCTCTTGGTTAAATACTTAGGAGTGGAATAGCTGGATCACATGATAGGTATATGTTTTAACTTTTTTGGGTGTAACATTTATTATAAAGGGATAATTTTCTTAATACACAAAGAGATCTTGTAAATCAATAGGAGTAAGACCAAAACCCCAACAGAAAAATGGGGAGAAGACAAAAACAGGCAGCTCATACCAAAAGAAATACAAATGGCTTTAAACATAAGAAAAGATTTCTGGAAAACTGACAAAAAACTTCATATGTTTTGTAAAATTTAGACTTCTATAGCCAAACTGCTGACTTTGCATGTTCTCTCACTTACAATGTGATTAAGTTACTTAACCTTTCTTGTCGGTAAGATGGGGATAAAATAGCAATAAATGCCTTCCTCAAGGGATTGTTATGAGAATTAGATGAGTTAATGTATGTGTAGTTCTCAGAATACCTGACACACAGTAAGTGCTCTATGAAAGTTAATTTTTATTGTTATAAAAATGCAAATTACACAATAAGAGCATTGTTCACTTGCCAGATTGACAGTGATTAAGAAAGTTCAATAATAGACAATAATGGCAAGGATATATAGAATCACTAAGTCTTATGTAGTGAGGTAAGATTGTAAATTTGTGCAGTTTCTTTGGAGGACAAGTTGACTACTTATTAAAATGATAAATGTTCAAACTTTTTGATTCAATTTTAAAGAATTTATCTTTGCTCATTATGGTATTAATTATATTGCCAGAAGGCCTAAATGACTCTTAATAGGGGTCTGGTTAAATAAATGATGGTATAGCCACACAATGAGATGTCACATAGCCATAAAAAGAAATAAAAAAGGAGCACTTATGCATGAGCTCATCTCTAAGACATTATTGGGTAAAAAAAAAATTTGCAGAACAGTATTTATGGTATGCTGACATTACCATAAAAAAGTAAGTATGTATGTGTGGGAGTAAATACACATACATGTGCACACATTAATGAACACATTTTGCTTCAATAAGCATAGACTTTTCTGGAAGGATACACAAGAAAGGGAATAATAGTTGCTTCTGAAGAAGGACTGAAAAAGGGCTAGGAGATTGGAAATCTGAGATCTCAGTAAGACTTTGGTTGAGATTGGTTGTGTACATGTTTATCGTTTTTATAGTGCTTGTTTTTTTGTGTTTTTTGCTTTTGGTCAAGAGTGTATTACTTAAAAATTTCTTTTAATTTTACAGTATGTAATTATAGATTAACAGGAGTTGGAAAATTAGTATAGAGAGGTCTCATCTACCCTTCATTCAGTTCCCCCTAGCAGTGACGTCTTATATAACCCTAGTGCAATATCTGTTCTGGGCCTGTTTCAGTTTTCTGTTGGTTTCAGAAAGCCCAATTCAAACAGCTTTACATAATAAGAAATTCAGCTTAACATAACTGCAAGTTCAGAGGAAGGGTAGGCTTCAGGATTAGTTAATACCTTAATGAAGACACCAAGCATTCAGATTCTTTCTGTTGTTCCACTCTGCTATCCATAGTGCTGGCTTTGTATCAAGGCAGGCTTCTCTTTGTAGTTGTACAGTGTTTACCAGGAGGGAACCATATGTTTTATATGTAAGAAAAAGTCTGGCTTCCTCCTAACAGAAAGAACAAACTTAACCAGAGGCCATCAGCAAACCTCTTCTCATATCTCATTATCATGATTCCTCCTCATTTCTGAATCTATTTCTGGCAGTGAGGATAGACCCTTGAGCTAAAGTTAGTTCTCCAAGTTGCTGCCACTCAGAGTATGGCATGGATATTGGAAAAGACAGTCATTATGTCTACTACAGTATCTGCTTGATTGATTCTAGTGCTCTGACGTTTTTTCTTCATTCTTATCTGATAAATTTTATAATGATTTAAAATATGCTTAGTCATATTTTATTGGTTTCATTGCCATATGTAGAGCTTTCTATCTTGTAGGGTAATATAACAATTATTAAGCATTCCTTTCTGAAAAAAGAAAAAATGTTGGAGTAGTGATTGGAAATAGTTGGCAAATTTGAATCTGTACCTCCTAACAACCAATAATTTTTAACCTCTTTCACCTCCAGATAATTGACTTAGCTACCATTTACGTAGAGAGTTTAGTGATTTGATTTGTATTTCCTTTCTTGCAGTCAAAAATTGCCTGAAGCATTGTTGTATAGTACAAAGTAGGCTGGGTTATGATTAAGGTTCTCATTAATTCTAGCTCCTCTGCTTTCCAGTTATGTGTGATCGTGGGCAAATTGCTTTGGCTCTTTGACCTTCCACTTTCCTTTTCTGTAAGCTGGAGAGAACTATCTGCTTTCTCACCAAGTTGTTTTTATTGGTGTTAAATAAGCTAATACGAAAGAAATTTGAAAAATATAGACTAGCACACAATTTTAAATTGCTTTCATTGTTATACTAATGAAAGGCTAGATAGTTAGAAGGAGGAAACTTAAATAACCCAGGATACTCTGGTTTAAAAATATAGTTAACTTAGATTCTGAGTATCTAAGGTATATCAGAAGATAACGATGTATGCATCTTTTTTGAAATTAGATGCTTAATGAATAAAAGAAAGAAGGCTTATGATAAAATAGGTATTTGAATGCTTGATGCTGGTTAGTGTATCCTAGTAGCTAGTTTTCAAATATTGTCCAGAATTTTTTTATTTCAAATTTTTGCCCTGTTTTTTTTTATTGTTGTTTTTGTTAAACTTGTTTTTAAAGATATCAACTGCACAGTAGATTGTCAACTATAGGGCTTTATGTAGCTTACAGGATGTGATAGATACATTTATTTATTTACACCAGTTATTGACTGTTTTCTCATATGCACTCTGTTCTTTTCCTTTCTTGGAATATTATTCTTTTGAAGAACTCTGAGGTTTCACACTTAAATGTGGGTGGAGTTTGGTGGTTGTTACCAATGGAGATGTCACATTTCATTACTGAGACCTCTGAAAAGCAAAACTTCATATTTGGAGCTGAATGAAATTAAGATGACAGTAAAGAATTTGACTTTTAAAAAACTCCTTAATATTATTAATATATATTCATTCATGTCTTTTAGTGTTCATGTTGAATCTGAATATGTTAAATTGTAGAGTATTAACTGTAGTTTCTGTATCTTATTACTACTGGCAAAATAAGGTATATGTGCTTCTTAAATTGATATCATTCACCTTTTTGTTTTGGGCTAGTCACTGTTATCTGTCATGTTGGATTTGGGACAATACCCTTTTCTAAATGAAAAGACCAGTTTTACCATATTTTTTTCTTTTATTAATATATAGGAGATACTATATACACACATTGAAGGGAAAAGGGAACTAGCATATGTTGACTTTGTTTCTATGCACAAGCATACCAAATATTTAACATTTATATCACTTAATTCTACCTTCAACCCGATGAGAATTGTTGTCCCCATTTTACAAAAGGAAGCATTGAAATGTAGAGATTAAGTTAATCCAAAATTACTATAGTGGTGTAATCCCACTCCCTTGCTCCTTCTCGCCCTCATTGGGCATTTTTCCTACCTGCTTTCATTTAATTAATAGAACTTCTCTTTTAGGAAGCTGTTATTCTCATTTTGCAAATGAAGAAAAGAGTTAACATGAAAGTACAATTTAAAAAATAAGAAAACAAAAATGTGTGTACTACATTAAGGAATAGAATCTTACTTACATAAAAGGTTTTTTTTTTTTTTTTTTGAGACAGATTCTCACTTTGTTGCCCTGGCTAGAGTGAGTGCCGTGGCATCAGCCTAGCTCACAGCAACCTCAGACTCCTGGGCTCAAGCAATCCTCCTGCCTCAGCCTCCCAAGTAGCTGGGACTACAGACAAGCGCCACCATGCCTGGCTAATTTTTTCTATATATTTTTAGCTGTCCAATTAATTTCTTTCTATTTTTGGTAGAGACGGGGTCTCGCTCTTGCTCAGGCTGGTCTCGAACTCCTGAGCTCAAACAATCCGCCCGCGCCAGCCTCCCAGAGTGCTAGGATTACAGGCATGAGCCACCGCGCCCGGCCAGGTTTTTTGTTTTTTTTTTTAAACATTGATTCTCAAATGTTAAACCAACCTTGCTTTTCTCATATAAACACCACTTGGTCATGATGTGTTGTGCTTTTTACATATTACATATTGTTGGATTTGATTTATAGACATGTTAAGAATTTTTGCATCTGCATTCATAGGTGATTTGGTCTATAGTTTTCTCAGTATCTTAGTCTGGTCTTGATACAGGGTAGTCTTATAGAATGGCTTGAGAAATGTTCCCTTCTCTTCAATTTTCTGGATGAGTTTTTTAGAATTAGTATTATTTCTTCCTTAAATATTTGGTAAAATTTACCGGTGAAGCCAGTTGGAGTTTTCTTTGTGGAAAGATTTTTAACTACGGTTTCAATTGCCTTAATAGATACAGGGTTATTCAGGTTATCTGTTCCTTCTTGAGTGAGCTTTAGTAATTTCTCTTTCAAAGAATTTGTCTGTTTCATCTAAGTTGTTAAATTTATTGACATAACATTTTTCATAACGTTATCTTATTATCCTTTTAATGTCTATAATTTATCCCTATCACTTGTGATATTGGTAACTTATGTCTTTTTTTTTTTTCTTGATTAGTCTGGCTGGTGATTTATCAGTCTTAATGATCTCAAATAACCAGCTTTTGCTTTCATTGACTTTTTTTTTTTTTTTTTTTTTTTTGAGACATAGTCTCACTCTGTTGCCCAGGCTAGAGTGCCATGGCGTCAGCCTAACTCACAGCAACCTCAAACTCCTGGGTTCAAACGATCCTACTGCCTCAGCCTCCCGAGTAGCTGGGACTACAGGCACGCGCCACCATGCCCGACTAGTTTTTTATATATATTTTTTTAGTTGTCCAGCTAATTTCTTTCTATTTTTTTAATAGAGACAGGGTCTTGCTCTTGCTCAGGCTGATCTTGAACTCCTGAGCTCAAATGATCCGCCCGCCTCCGCCTCCCAAAGTGCTAGGATTACAAGAGTGAGCCACCACGCCCAGCCAGCTTTCACTGACTTTTAAAAAGTTGTTTTAATAGACTATTTTTTAGAGCTGTATTAGGTCACAGCAAAATTGAGTAGAAAATAGAGTTCCCATATACCCCCACCACCACCACTACCACTGCAATCTTCCCTACTATCAACATTCCACACCAGAGTGGTATGTTTGTTACAATCAATGAACCTACACTGATACATCATTATCACTCAAACTCCATAGTTTACATTAGGGTTCACTCTTGATGTAGTGCATTATGTGGGTTTTGACAAATGTATAATGACATGTATCTACCATTATGGTATATTAATACAAAATAATTTCACTGCTCTAAAAATCTTCTGTGCTTCACCTATTTATCCTGCCCTTCCGTCTAACCCCTGGCAACCACTGATCTTTTCACTGTCTCCATAGTTTTACCTTTTCCAAAATGTCATATAGTTGAAATCATACAGTAGGTAGCCTTTTCAGATTGGCTTCTTTTACTTACTAATATACATTTAAGGTTCTTCTTTGTCTTTTCATGGCTTGATTGCTCATTTCTCTTTAGCACTGAATCATATTCCATTGTCTGGATCTACCACAGTTTATTTATCTATTCACCTCCTGAAGGACATGTTGGTTACTTCCAAGTTGTGGCAATTATGAATAAAGCTGCTGTAAACATAAAGACATAAGTTTTCAATTCATTTGGGCCACTACCAAGGAGCATGATTGCTGGATCATATGCTATGAGTATATTTAGTTTTGTAAGAAACTGCCAAACTCTCTTCCGAAGTGACTTTATCATTTTACATTTACTGATCTCAAATAACCAGCTTTTGGTTTCATTGACTTTTTTTCCATTTTTATTTCTGTGTCTGTGTGTGTTTTTAATTCCTGCTCCTGTCTTCTACTTGTCTTTCCTTCTCCTTTCTTCTGCTTAATTCCTTTGCTGAAAAGGAGGGAATGCTTTACGTATTATATAAGTTTAACTTGCTCTTCTCTTTCTAATTTCTTAAGGTAAAAGCTTAGGTCATCAATTTGAGACTTTTTTTCTTTTCTAAAATTTAGTAGTATGTCGTTTAGTTTCCAGATGTTTAGGAAATTTTTAGATGTCTTTCTGATTTTAATTTCTAATGTAATTCCATTGTGATCAGAAAATATACTTTGCATGACTTGAAATCCTTTAAACTTATTGAGAATGGTTTTATGACTCAGGATGTATTAACAGTCTATCTTGGTTAATGGTTCCATGTGTGCTTGAAAAGATATATATTCTGCTGTTGTTGGGTATCCTGTACTATAAATATTAATTAGATCAAGATGGTTGCCAGTATTGTTCAAGTCTGCTATATCTTTACTAATTTTTTGTCTACTTGTTCTATCAATTACTGAAAGGATTGTAGAAATCTCTGACAATAATTGTGGACTTGCCTACTTCTCCTTTCTATCAGTTTTTGCTTTAAGTATTTTGAAACTCTGTTACTAGTGTAGAATATGTCTTTTTTGATGAATTATCTCTTTATCATTCTTTAGAAAAAACTCAAACCTTTTCTTCTGCTCTCACACCACAACAATCATTAGCGTAGAAGACTTCTGTGACCAAATGTGTGCACGTGCAGTGTTTCTCCCCACCATCAAGAGAACAATAAATCCTGCACTGGACACCAACTGGATGTCCTCCAGTTTGATTTTGATACTATCTACCTGGAGATAGTGTCAGATGCCACAGAGTAAGGGCTCAGTCCCCAAAACTACGCCCCTTCCGACCCCTTTTCAGACACCAGTTGCAAGTCTGGGCCTCTGAAACTTCTAACCAACCAGCTTTAAGTTGGGGGTTCCCATGACTTCCTCTTTTGGTTCAATTATTAATAATTTGCTAGAGTGATTCACAGAACTCAGGGAAATGCTTACATTAAATAGTTTATTATAAAGGATATTGCAAAGAATACTGATAAAGAGATGCATGGGTCAAGGTATAGGAGAAGAGATGCAGAGCTTCCTGGGCATGCCACCCTCCAGGAACCTCCACATGTGCGGCTATCCAGAAGCTCTCTGAACCCTGTCCTTTTGAGTTATTATGAAGACTTTATTACAGAGGCATGATTGACAACTGTGTAGAAATGTGATTGGATAAAAAGCGTATGATCTCATACTAGTAGACTAAATTGGATAACCCCACAAGGCCTCTCTGTTTGGATTCTTCTTGGCTTGTCTGTGCAACATTTATTCCTCCAGGGTATGGGGTGGGATCCTCTCAGGAATGAAGGTCTTAGGACCCACAATCATATTGGAGTCTGCCTTGGACAGGTAAAGAGCGCAGGAGAAGGTCATAGAGAGAGATTCTGTTTCCTGAGGCCTGCTTCTGAGGCCTAAAGTGCCCCAACATTATAACAAAAGACTGTAATAAGGGCTGTGCTGGTTATGAGTCAGGAACCTATGGACAAAAACCTGCATATCTATCTCTATCTATCTATCTATTAAAAAACACCACAGTCATTATGACATGATTCTTTATATCCCTGGTAGTATTCTTTACTGTGAAATGTACTTTATCAGATATTAATATAGCTACTCTAGCTCTCTTTTGATTAGTGTTAGCCCAGTAGATCTTTATAATTCTCCAACCTCTTTTGTGTTTTTTTATTTAAAGCAGGTTTCTTGTAGACAGCATATAGTTGGGTCTTGCTTTTTTTCTTTTTTAATACAGTCTGACAGTCTTTCCCTTCTAAATCAGGAGTTCAGACCATTTCCATTTAATGTGATGACTGATATGAATGGACTTATGTCTACTGTCTTGCTGCTTATTTTCTGTTTGTCCCATCTGTCTTCGCTTTTTTCTTCTTTTCCTGCATTCTTTTGGATTGAGTACTTTTTATTATTCCATTTTATCTCTATTGTCTTATGAACTGTACCTCCTTTCTTTCTTTTTTAGTGGTTGCTCTAGGTTACATTCTGCATCTTTAAGTTATCACAGTGTTCCTACAAATAATATTATACCACTTCACATATAATTATGAGTTTAACCACATCATACTTTTCATTTCCCTTATCCATTCTTTGTCCAACTTACATCATACATTTTGCTTTATATTTGTTACAAACCCTACAATAGGTTGTTGTTATGTTTACTTAAACAGTTTTCTTTTAATGGCTTTTAAAAATAAGAAAGAAAATGTATTTTATATTTATTCACATATTTACTCATTTCAGTGCTATGCTTTGTATAGACCCATGTTTTTGTGTAGTATCATTTTTCTTCTGCAAAAAATCTTCCTCAACAGTTTTTATTGTGCAAGTCTATTAGAGACAAATTTCTCAGCTTTTGTCTGAAAAAGTATTTCATCTACATTTTGGAAAAATATTTTTGCTGGGTAGTGAGTTTTAGTGTGTCAGAATTCTCCAGTATCACTTCCAGGTTTGGTGGTTGGCTGGAAGGACTCACAGGACTCAGCATATAGTCAAACTCATGGTTCTGATTTATTACAACAGAAGGATACAAAGCCAAATTAGCAAAGGGGAAAGGTTCATGGGCAAAGTCTGGAGGAGACAAGGGACAAACTTCCAAGTCTTCTCAGTCTTCTCAGTGGAGTCACACAGGCCACATTTAATTTCTCCAGAAAAGAATTTTGACAACACATGTGAAATATAATCTAACAGGAAGCTTGTTAGAAACTCAATGCTCAGGGTTTTATTGAGAGCTGGTCAGGTAAACATCCTCTGCCTAGCATGTACCAAAATTTTAGTTACCCGTAAGGAAAACAGATGTTCAGAATAAACCATGTTGTTTGCACAAACACTTTGGGCACAGTAAACCACCTTTATTAATTAGGGAATGTTAGGAACCTTTCTGAAACACCAGAAACCAGCCAAATCCTAACCTTGCAAGCAGGCCTTTCTAAGGTTAGCAATCTTGAGCCTACTATGCTAACTTTTTTCTGCGTACTAGGTTGCCTGTTCTTTCCTTTCTGTACTATATAGGGTTTATTTTGTTGTCTTCTGACTTGCATAGCTTCAAAGAGACATCTGTGATGATTTCATCTTTGTTCCATTATATATAATGTACTTTTTTACTTCTGGCAACCTTAGAGATTTTTCTTTATCGCTGATTTCAACAATTTGTTTATGATGTGCCTTATGTATATATGTGAATGTGTGTTTTTGTTTATCCTGCCTGGTAGTCCTTGAACTTCTTGGAATTGTGGGCTTATAGTTTTCAACAAGGTGGAAATTTCTTGAGCCATAATTTTTTTCCAATATTGCACCACCCCTTTTGTTTTCATACTTCCATTACACTTATGTTAGACTGCTGATATTGTCCTACAGGTCACTGAGACTGTTCATTTTAAGGGGGAGCGTCTTCCCTCCCTCCCTCCTTCTCTCTCTCTCTCTCTCTCTCCATTTTTATATAGTTTTGTTCCTATGTCTTCAGTTTATTAATAATTTCTTAATGCAGTAAATAATCTGCTGTAAATCCCATGCAATTTTTTTATTTTAGATATTATATTTTTCTTCTGTAGAAGTTCCTTTTGATTCTTTAAATGTTTCTTTATCTCATTATGTTTGGATTTTCTATTATGTTGCTGAGGAAATATTTATTATAGCTGTCTTAACATTCTCATCTCCTAATTTGTTCATCTCTTTCCTTTCTGGTTCTGTTAATACTGACTGTTTTTTTCTAGTTCATGAGTCACATTTTGTTGCTTCTTCATGGGTCTAAAAGTTTTTTATTGGATGCTCGTCATTGTGAATTTTATGTTGTTTGCTGGATTTTGTTGTATTACTTTCAAGAATGTTGGAATTTTTCTGCTAAGCCACTGTAATTACTTGCACAGAAGTTTGGTCTTTTCAAAGTTTATTTTTATGCAGCTTCAGGGACAATCTAGAGTAGTCTTTAGGACTAATTTAACCTCACTTCTAAGACATGGTCCTTTAGAAGTCACTGATTGCTACCCTGCAATTCAGCAAGATTTCTCCACTTTGAATAGTAGGAATTTTAAGAATTCATGGCCCTTTGTGAGCTCTATCAATTGTTTATCTTACAACTTCTTTGTAATTTTTTCCCCTAAAGATTGATCTTTACTTTGCCTGGCCTCTTTGGGTTTCATTCTTCACATATATGAATCATATTCAACCAAAGAGCTATTAGGACCCTTATGCATATTTTAGGATCTCTTTCTTTTCTTTATGTATCTCCTCACTCAGATATTCTGCTCCTTCTTCCCCCACTTTCTGACCATCTTGGCCTCCTTAAACTCTGATACGTGTCTTTTAAATTCAGCAATATTGCTAGATTCTTATGGGGTTACCTCTCTCTGTACCATTGTTTGGAAATTACCACCATGCAGAAAGCTGGAGGACTGTCTCATTTATTGCCCTTTTAGGGGTCATAGACTTGTGCTGCCTTTGTTCAGTGTCAGAAAATAGTTGTTTCCTGTATTTTGTCTAATTTCTAGTTTTTAGGCAGAAGGGTATTTCCAGATCATGTTTGTCCTTCATATTCAGAAGTAGAAATCTCCCTGTAAACACTTCCAACATATCCATTTACACCATAAACTTTTCCCTTTTCCAAAGCAACTTCATCTCGTAATATGTGTGAAAATGCCCAAGCCTCTTGTTTTTTTCTTACTGTGTTCAGAAGATAGCCATGATGAATATGATCAGGATCTCAAACTTCAGATTGTGCTCAGGTACTTTTGGTAGCCACAAAAATCTCCAACTATGCCTATGATGAATACCTATATATGACAGTGGATCAGGGCTCCAACTATGGTGAGGAAAGTGGGGCACTTAAGGTACAAAATTTAAGGTGACACTCTCAGATGCCAATCCTGTACTTGTACTACCTGGAGAGTCAGTGCCTCCTTAAATGTTGTGCCCTAGGGTGCCTTGTTTGCCTCACTCTAGTCCAGGCTTTCCAGACAAAGATCACTTTCATTACCTAGGGCATTAGTCCCAAACCATTATTAACTAGATCACTTTTTTTTTTTTTTGGAGTAGGTATAAGTCCTTTTTAACTTCATAGTTAAATTATTTTAACTTCTCTCCAACAATCTATTTTCTTAGCTATGATAAAGTCTGATGTAAAATGTCAGTCCCTTAGTATTGGCTGAGAAATTAAAAGAAAGAATATCCAAGGTAGCAAATACTGTTCCACAAAGCCAAAACCATGTGTACTGAAGCCTTACCTATTTTTAGTTTAGTCTGTCTTGGCCCTAGAAACCAGTGGCTCTCCTCACGCAGTAGCTCAGATTCTGTTAATTCCATGTGGGCTATTGCCCACTAGGCGTGCAGCCATGTTTGCTGTTTGAGAGTCCCAAGTAAGCCTGCCTGGGCTTCAGAAATGAATCTAGATTTTTACTAACAGGAATTTTAATATGGATAGGGACCATGCACTTGGGCTCTGATGTTGGGAAGAACAAAGCTTTTAATCTCACATGAGATGTACCCTTTTTGAGTTTTTTTGGCTCTTGACCCACTTTTGGATTGCTTTAGGGTATTCATGCATCTGGAATGATAAAGGAATCTCTCTTTTCTTAGAATATTAAAGGAGACAAGAAGAAGTCCAGATGAAGTGAGTCATGGAGCCATTTGTTTGTTTATCTGAACCTGAGCTAAATCCTGGAAAAGGGGAAAAAAAATTCATTCTTATTCTTTTTAGTCCAGATTACCAGAATTTCTCAGATAGGGATCTAGTATGTGTTCTAGCAGTAATAAAAAGTGATTTTACCCAGAATGGTCTCTGTTAAATATCTTCCTCTGGCACTTGAGGTAGTATTTGTGTCTGTTTGATAGTTCAAAGGTTCTAAAACATTGATCCTATGTGCAGAAAGTTACCATTAATCTCATGTTACTACATATATACTTTGGATACTCAGATTTCTTTATTTTTATTGACTTCTTGGGCTTTTTTTCCTTAATAAGAATATTACTGTATTTGTACCATCTCATCTGCAAAGCACTTTTATTATGGATTGGAATGTGAAAATCCCCAATCCTGAAGGAAGACGATTATATAGTCAAGTCTTTGTAGACATACACAATGTACCTTTCTTTAATTACTGTGTGAGGTAGTATGTTGTGATAGAAAACAGTGAACTAGGATTCAGAAAAACCTAATTACAGTCTAGATTGAACTGCTTATAGCTTTATGGCCTTGAGCAAGCTAATTAATCTCTTTGAGACTCAATTTTTTCCATCTGTAAAGTATATGTATGTATGTGGGAGGTAGGGGAGGATGTGATAATATCTGCCTGCCTATTATACAAGTCAGTGTGAAGATCATAATAAAGATGTGAAAGTACTTTGAAAAATGTATAAAGCATTATACAAATGTAAAAATTATATTTATAAAATTATTTTATCTTAGCTCAATTAAGTCTTGTTTTTATTTTTGGGAAACTAAATATAGTTTCACATCTAAATATTTTTATCACTGATAGTTTAAAAGAAGGGAAATGAAAAATATGTATATTGGAAAATGGATGGAAACATATTATCTTAGGCAAAGGTTAAAAATTACCTATGAGTTTATAAAATCTCCTTATATATTTTTTTGTTTATATTAATAAAATTTGAAATTTTTACCTATCCTCTCTTCCACTCCTGGACTTCGAAATCCTTAACAGTTAGATTCTGTGACATGTTGCATGTGGATTTTCTACTTTGGATTATCCATGGAAAATTATTTTTTTAAAAATCAATTTGGTTACTCCTTGTCTAAGAAAATTCTGTACTATTCTTCCTCTCCTGATTAGGATGTTTTCAGGGGAATGCAAACTAATATAACCCTAGTATGAGGATAATTAGGGTATTATATCTGTGAGAACATAAATCATAATGATTGCTACCAATATGGCTAAGATCATACTATGTGCAATACTATAGGCCTGTTTGAATCCTTTGCCACCTGTAAAAGCTTGCACACTTTTGAAGTTGAAAGATGAATAGTCGTCTTCTCCCTCTGTGCTTCAACTCTATTGGATTACCTACAGTTTTCCAAGCCAACTGTTGTATTTTCTACTTTGATGCTTGTGACTCACGTTCCTCCCTTTTAAAGAGCTTCATTGTCTGTGCCCTTCATAAACATTGCCTTTCTTATGTCCCCAACATAACCCCTCACATGTATGCTCTATCAAAGCACCGAAAACACTTTATTATTATACATTTATTTATATGTCCCACACATTACTGTATTTTTGATACCTCGGTCTGTCTTATTACTCAACTCTTGGTTCCCAGTGTTTTTATTCATTGCTGCATGCCTGCATTAGTTATCTATTGCTGCATAACAAATTACCCCACAGCATAGCAACTCAAAACACACATTTATTATCTCACAGTGGGTCAGGAATCCAGGAACAGCTTAGGTGGTAGGTCTCTTGCAAGATTACAATCAATGTATTGACAGAGCCTATAATCTCAGAAAGTTTGCTGTGGAAAGATCCATTTCCTAGCTCACTCACTTGGTTATTGGCAGGATTTATGTCCTCTCAGGCTGTTGGCCAGAGGCCTTCCTCGGTTCCTTGCCTCATGGACCTCTGTAGAGAACTCACAGCACAGCAGCTGGCTTCATCAGAGCAGACAAGCAAGAGGGTAAGAAAGAGTGCCAGCGAGAAAAAGTGCTAACAAAAAGGACATCACTTTTTTTTTTCTTTTTTTTTTTTGAGATGGAGTCTCACTCTGTCACCTAGGCTGGAATGCAGTGGTGCAATCATAGCTCACTGTAACCTTGAACTCCTGCGCTCAAGTGAGCCTCCCACCTCAGCCTCCTGAGTAGCTAGGATTATAGGTACACACCACTATACCCAGCTAATTTTTTTTTTGACTTTGTAGAGGCAGGGTCTTGCTGTGTTGCCCTGGCTGGTATCTAACTCCTGGTCTCAAGCAATCTTCCTGCCTTGGCCTCCCAAGTACTGGGATTACAGATGTGAGCCACTGCACCCAACCAGTTTTTTATAACCCAATGACAGAAGTGGCATCCCATCACTTTTGCCGTATTTTCTTCCTTTTATAAATACAAAAATAATTTTTTTTTGTAGAATTAGGGTCTCCCTGTATCTCCTAGGCCGGTCTCAGACTCCTGGCCTCATATGATCTTCATGTGATCTAAAGTGCCTTGATTACAGGTGTGAGCCACCACTCCCAGCCTGTATTTTCTTCCTTGTAAGCAAGTTACTAGGTCCAGCCCACACTCAAAGGAAGAAGAGTTACACCATTGTGTGATGACCAGGAGGCAGGGATCACTGGGGTACATTTTAGAAGTTTGCCACCCACTTCCCAAACCCTGGAACTATAAAATGCTTAACATGTTGAATGAAGTAAACTTTTTCCAAGTACCTTCATAATTGGTAGTGTACACTTGTGAGAGGGCTGATCAAGAATCAGAATTCAGTTTGAGACTATCCAACAGAATAATTATGTTATTCAGGGATTCTTTCAGCCTATGTTTCTGGTTTCCTTAATGATTTGCTTTTATGAAATAAAGTAATATTAATGAAAAGTTAAAATCATTTTGTATGTTTAGGAGCTAAACAAAACCAGGAACGCTATTCAAGAAAATCAGAATACATACAGTATATTTTAATAGGAATTCAAGAAATAATCTGATAGCAAGCTATATTTTGAGGTAATTCAACCTTCTAGTCATTCCCAACATACATGTCATTTTATGACTTGGATAAAATGACATTTTATGACAGACTGGGTTGCTTAATAACATATTTCTTTGTATGTCCTTGAACTTAAGGACATAATAAAAACTGCAGTTGAAGTATAGCTGAATTTGATCCCTACTATAAAATAATCTTACCTTATAAAAATAAATCCCTAACAGGCAGGAATAAGCATCAGATCATCGATTTCTTTTTCTTTTCTTTTTTTTTTTTGGCATATTTTAAATGTTGAGACAAGTTAATCTTTAGAAGAGAACTAAGGAATCTCATCCTGGGCTCGTAACATGTTAGATATTAGAAATAACTTGTCCAACCCTATCTTTTTACACATGAGGAAATGGCTACCTAGTGATGTGCCCTAGCTTGCTAGTGGCACAGCCAGTGCCATATCCCAGGCCTACTGATTCCATCCAGTGCACTGAACCATGCCACACTGCTAGTAATAAACCACACTGGAACCACTTGGGGAGTTTTAAAAATACTTATGCCTATCTCATCCCCACACATTCTGATTTAATTGGTATGGGGTAGTACTTGGGCACTGGGACTTTTAAATACTCCCAAAGTGATTCCAGTGTGCAGCACAGTCTGGGAACCTCTACTCCACAGAGAATTAGTATACTTAAGGAATTGGAACCAGAGTGAAATCAATAGTACAGACTTCCATTTGTAATGATTCCTTAATCATGTATTTGGCTAGATTTCATCGGGGCAGTGAGAAAAATTTTTACACTGAGAAATAATCAAGATTTTTGCTGAACAAAGACTTTCTTAATAAAGCTATCTTTTTACTAGTTTGTATTTTGTAATGAGATAGCCTCTGACAAAATTCTTCCTAATCATGAAATAGAACAGTTTTTTGACACTGATCAGGCAAGGAAAAAGTCTTCTGCCATCTGTGTTGTGGCATGCTCTGCTGTTGTTTTAACTAGATAAAATTCTAATTACTGTTAAACAGATTGTTTATGAGGTTGTTTTTAATATTTTAGAGCAAGTGTATAAAGAGACAAAGAAATGGTTCCAGATTTAAAAACAAAAAGCTTTTCCTTTGAAAGTACATTAATCAGAATTTGACATATTGGGTTACTTAATAACACATTTCTTTGTATGTCCTTGATACTGCATGATGCATAGAAAATAAAATTTGCAGTTTGGTTATAACCTTCTGTTGTGTTGTCATGTACTCTTTGACATAAAGCTGACCAAACGTTGTAACTAGAAAATACTAATTCATGATTGGTAAATGAGATTTTGTTTCAAGATACCAGTGCTTTTAAACAAGCTATTTCCTTCATAATGACAGATGTGGGGAGTGTGAAATAGAAGAGTTAAGAATAAGAGATTATGATCAGATTGAAGTATTTCAGAATATTAGATTTTTATTGAAGTAGTGTCAAAGTGATAACAAAAAAAGCTATATATGCAGGTTGCTAGAGTAAAGGTGATGGGGTGTATTAGTTTTCTGTTGCCACCATCCCAAATCACTATAAATTTAGTGGCTTAAACAACAGAAGATTTTTTAATCTTTCAGTTCTGTAGGTCAGCAAGCCAATATGGGTCTCACTGGGCTAAAATAAAAATTTCAGCAGGACTGTGTTCCATTTCCATAGGCTATAGGGTAGGATCGGTTTGTTTTCTCATTTTGGGTTTTGGTAGAGTTCAGTTGCCTTGCTGGCTATTAGAAGGAGGGCCCTTTCTAGCATCTACATTTCACCATCATTCCTTGACATGTGGCCTTCCTTCATCTTCAAAGGCAGCAGTAACACATCAAGTCCCTCTCAAGCTTCTGATATCACTTCTTTCATATCTTCTCTCTGATCCACCTTCTGTTTTCATCTTCCACTTTAAGGACTCATGTGAGAGACTCGGCCTACCTGGATAATCCAGGATAATCTTTTTTGTCTCAAGGTCCTTAGCCTTAATTACAACTACAAGTCCCTTTTGCCATGTAAGGTAACCTGGGCTCCAGTGAATAAGGGCACAGGTATCTTTGGAGCACCATTGTTCTGCCTGTCAAAGGGGCTAGGTCACTGGAGTCAAGGAAGCCAAGTGTCAGTATTGACATAACATTGCAAATCTTCATTTATCCAACATATTTTTTTTTAGTACTTGCTATGTGCTAGACATTGTAGTAAGCACTGGGGCTATTGTGGTGAACAAGACAGACATGGTCCCTGCCCTTGTATATGTAGCACTATACTTGTAAAAACAAGCAAAACAGATACAGCATTATTTTATAAAGAATTCTTCATGTATTTCATTTTTATATAAGCTCTTTGAAAACCAGTACTAGTGTTCTTTTGTTTTGGCTTTTTCCTCATCCCATCACTACAACAGTTTTTTACATACTAGGTCATTAAATATGAAATGTTCAATTTTGAATCAAAAGTGTAGTTTATTATATCTCAAATAAGAAACAGTACAATTAATCAAAGTATGAGCCTAAACTATCAACACAGTTTTGCCATCTTAACGGTAGCTTGTTTATGCCAGCAGTGAAGAAGCCTGGACAGCAAGTGGCGATGAAATCGCAAAAGGCGTTTTCCACAGCTTTTTGAGAATTGAATCTTTTTCCTGGCAAGAAGTGGTCCAAAGCCTGGAAGGAAGTGGCAGTCAGTTGCTGCAAGATCTGGTGAATGTGGTGGGTGACAAGAGAGTTTCCAAGTCGAGTTTCTGTACTTTGAGCAGTGTTTGTGCAACACGTGGTCAGGCATTCTCTTGCAAGATGATTAGCCTGTCTCTGGTCTCTATTAACCAGTCTCAGCTGCTTAATCACAAGCATCATCATCATTTCATCCAATTGATTGCAGCAGACATCTGCTGTAATCGATTGACCAGTTTCATGAAGTGGATAATACCAGTGCTGGACCACCAAACAGACACCATTAGCTTTTTTTGATGAATATTTGGTTTTAGACTGTGTTTCGGCACTTCATCTTTATCCAGCCATTGTGCTCAACATTTGCGATTGTCAAGAATAATCCATTTTTCATCACACGTAACAATATAGAAATGGTTCACCTTTATGTCGTGACAGCAAAGAAAGGCAAGCTTCAAGACAATTTCTTTTCTGACGCTCATTTAATTCATGCAGAACCCATCTATCCAGCTTCTTTATCTTGCAGGTTTGTTTCAAGTGGTCCAATATTGTTGGAATAGTAACATCAAACCTTGCGTTAATTCACGTAGATTGAGGTATTAGATTCGCTTCTACTGCAGCTTTCAGCTCATCATTATCCACCTTGGTCTCACGTTGCCCACATGGCTTATTTTCAAGGTTAAAATCACCAGAATGAAACTTCTCAAACTATCGAAGTATTATGCGTTCATTAGGCACTTTCTTCCCAAACATTTCGTTGATATTTCAAGCTGTCTGCACTGCATTGGTTTCACAACAGAATTCATATTAAAAAATAACATGAATTTTTTACTTATCCATGGTTTCACAAAAATTGCACTAAAAAATTTTGAAAGATAATCACAAGCCAAAATGTGCATTTGAAAGACTGAGGAGGTACCTTCATAATAAATATAAAATAAGAAGTGTCAAAGTGAAATGTCAGAGATATCAACTGTAAAACTTAGTATTTAAGGCAATTGGACATTTCATACTTAATAACCTGATAACTGCTCAACAGATATCATCGAGACAGGCTTGCTTTTTTTTCCTTTGCATTAAGTTAGGAACCTCACTTTCTCTCTCTCGTTCTCTGTCACTTTTTTGCCTATTTTTTACTTCAAATGCAGTGAGGAATTTTGAGATCAACAATCCAGACTCAGAAGACAATTTAAAAATTTAATCAGATGCCCACTGAGGACATTTTAAAAAGGCCTCAAGAATTACCATGTACTCCATTTTACTTTTCCTAGTAAAGATTCGAAATTGCTGAAGGCAGCTCTGTTTTGCTTTTTCCTCCTAGGTTCAACAGCCAGAAAGCATTTACCCAGTTAAAAAAAAAAAAATAAGCAGTTGCTTTAAACCAGTATTCATCAATAGTGAAGAATCACCAATTCAGGAGCATTGTTAAAATAAACTTCTTAATATGGCTTTTCTGTAGGCTTCTTAAATAATGGAAGAGATTTACTGTCTGTTTATTGTTCTTAGAGCTTCTCTTTTCTTCATAATTCCCTTTTGTGCTCCCACTGTGTGTTGAGTGTTGGTCGACTCTTTATTGAAAAACTACAGGATTCTCATCAGTTGTTCAAAGGCTTCTAATGACAATTTTTCTTCGTTTCCTTAGTGATAGTCAGAGTTACAATTCTGTGTCATGTAGTTTCCCAAAGCAGCAATGTGGAACTTCAGTAGTGATGGATTGGAGTAAGCAAAGGTATGTGAGATTTATAGATAATCTACCTAGGCATTAATGTTAAACTTGTATGTCACAGAACTTTTTATCAGAACTCTTAGCAAGTGGCTAAATATACTTGTAACACAAGTTTGAGCTACCAAGTATAGATGTCACATGGGACCTTAATTTCCATACCTAGCTCTCCATCCCAAATCCGTTCTTGATTCTTTGATGATTTAACATGATTTATGGATAGTTTCTTACCAATTTAGCTTTTTAGGTTTCTGGATAGCCTAAATAATATTGTATACAAAACTTCATTTCTGAAAGAGGAACTCGTGAAATAATGCATGAAAAGTTCATTTGATTTGCTTACGTAGAGGTGTCTATTGTGATATTATTAATAAGTTAGGATGATATTGAGTGCAGAAAGGTGATAGCTACTTTTATTTTTTAGAGGTAGGTAGTGTAATGTACTGTAATCTTTAAAATGTCAATAGATAATGTTGATTTCTGTGAATTATTTGGCATCTCAGTGACTGGTAGAGTATAACATCCTTTACTATAGTTGGATTTCGTTCTTATGTAAAAATTCTTATTAAATGGAAACTTTCGAAGTATAACAGTGAATGGTGCAGTAGTAATGACTGCAGTTTCCTTGATTCTTTGAAAAAGAGGGAAAAAAACCTGTGATTATGGACATTAAAGCATAGTAGTCACTTAAATACATACAATGCTACAGAGAGACAGATGAAATTTACTAACTTACTGAAAGATGTTGACAGGTGCATTGTGTGTATTTGGAAGTCAGATTTGGATTACTAAAGCAGCCTTGTTTAGTAAATTGAACATCTAGTGAGACTATTACATGGAGCAATAAGCATACAGATTTGCTATAGGTGCTGTTTTAATGGATGTTGAAACTAAACTGACTGTAGTGACTTATTATAGCTACTACATACAAATAGCTTCAGTTATAAAGGATATGGTACCAGAAGTAATTCATATATTTTCCAAAATGTGTTTCTGGTGAAAATAAACCTAAATTCTTGAAGCAGATCATTCACATACAATTGGATATAATATTAGGAGAACAAAAGGCCGTAAGCAAAAACTGTTCTTTACAGAGGCTTTTTGTTTTCCATTTGAAATTAGTACACTTGCTGATTATTTTTTTAAATTTCTGATTCTTTTAAATAAAGTATAGCAATGCGAAATTGTTTTTAAATTGAGTAGCACAATTGAGAACAACAGTATCCTTAAACACAAGTAGTCATTGAGTTTAGCTTAAATGGAAATAGTTGACTGAATATGATTTTTAAAAATAATACCTAAGATAAACTTAAGAATTGAATAGATTAAATAATATGATTAAAGTATTCAGGAGGGATAGTACCTTTGTACTAAGTTTTTTTGAAAAATTTAAATTAGGCTGGGCGCAGTGGGTCACGCCTTTGGGAGGCTGAGGCGGGAAGATCGTTAGAAGCCAGAAGTTCGAGGCCAGCCTGGTCAACAGAGTGAGATCCCATCTCTACAAAAAATTAAAATATTAGTCGGGCATGGTGGCACATGCCTGTAGTCCTAGTTACTCGGGAGGCTGAGGCAGGAGGATCCCATGAGCCCAGGAGTTAGAGGTCGCCGTGAGCTATGATGATGCCACTGCACTCCAGCCTGAGTGACAAAGCAAGACTTCATCTCTAAAAAAATAATAATAAAAATAAATAAACTTTGATTTCTGTACTGTATGGATTTTAATGTTTTGTGACCACATGTATATGTGGTATAGTAATTCACTGGAAGCCTATAGTACTACTGTATTAGTTGAGGTAAGATAAATAAATTCTTGCAGAATAGTAGAATTACTTCTGAAATATTGTTTTCCGGTTTATATCCTGCTTCCCTCATCCTACTTATTCAAATAGAATAACTATTTTTTCCCTAGCAATAAAGGTAGAAACACGATTGTTTTACTTTTTCATTGTCAGAATGCTTTCTATGCAATTGAAATAGAATTGATCACATCCCTCCCGCCCTGAATTCTCTACTGACTGTGAATCAGTATTCTTTTTTTAAAAAAATTCTTTAATGAAAGTTCTTTTATGATACCACTAAGCAGATGCCAGGGTTTACTTTTCAGTTAGGTGGGATTGTGGTGGTTAGCAGATTAGCTGCTTTGCAGGTGATGTGTGGCCTAGGGCAACTGACATTTAGACTATTGATCCTCCAGTGATTTTACATGTTAGGACTGAGCTGAGAAATTTGTCACTTGCTCTATCTTAAAAGTAGGCAGAATAAACAAGAGGATTTTTATAGACTATAAAATCCAAACTAAATATCCTAGAAAAGCCTTGAAGACTTAGTTTTTTAAGTATCAGAAATTTTATTTTTTTAATGAACCTGCAGTAAAACTGACTTTTTCTGTGTACAGTTGATGTATTTCAACATATGTACAGATTCATGTAACTGTCATCATGATCAGTATCCAGAACAGTTCCATTAGCTCAAAAAACTCTTGCTAGCACCGTATAGTCATACCCTCTCTGCACCCCAAAATCCCTGGCAACCGCTCTGTCATTTTAATTTTGTCTTTTAGAAAATGGTTATTAAGTGAAATCCTGTAGCATGAAGCCATTTGAGACTATTACACATGCATTTACTCAGCATAATGCCTTTTAAGATTCATGTAAATTGTTGTATGTATTGACATTTCATTCCTTTTTCTTGTTGAGTAGTATTCAGTTGTATGGGTGTACCATAGTTTATCAGTTCATTAGTTGAATGACATTTTGATTGTTTCTAGTTTTTAGCTATTTTGAACAGAGCTGCTATAAACTTTTGTGTATAGGCTTTTGTGTGACTATGAGTTTTTATTTCTCTTGGGTGAAAATACATAGAGGTGAGATTGCTGGGTCATATAGGAAGTATATATTTAACTGTGTAAGAAATTACCAAACTGTTTTCTAAGATGGCTATACTATTTTATATTCCCATCAGCAATGTATGAGTGTTCTAGTTGTTCTGCGTACTTCTCTGCACTTGGTATGGTCAGATTTTTTTTTTTAATTTAGCCATTATAATAGATTTGTAATGGTATTGGATAATGGTTTTAATCTGCATTTTTCTGATAGCTAATGATGTTGAGCATCTTGTCATGTGCTTTTTTTGTCATACATATGTCCTCTTTGGTGAAAGATCTGTTCAGGTCTTTTGCCTATTTAAAAAAATATAACCTTTTTATTTTGAAATAATTTTAGATTTATAAAGGAGTTGCAGAGATAATGTAGAATTCCTTTATAGCCCTGACACAGCTTCCTGTAATGCTAACATTTTATAAAACCAAAACCAAGTACATTTATCAAAACTAAAAAACCAACATTGGAGCTTTACTGTTAACCAAACTCCAGATTCCAAACTTGGATTTTGCCAGATTTTCCACTAGTCTCCTTCTATTCCAGGATCCAGTCCAGGATTCCACATTGCATTTGTCATGTCTCCTTAGTCTCTTTTAGTCAGTCTATGAGAGTTTCTCAGTCTTTCTTTGTTTTTCGTAACCATGATAGTTTTGAGTACCAATACCAGTCAGAACGTTCCTCAATTTTCATTTGTTGATATTTTTCTTGTAATTAGACTGAGTTTATGGGTTTTAGGGAACAATGTCGTAGAAGGAAGTGCCCTTCTCCTCACATCTTATCAGGGAGTACATGATGACAAAATCATTACCATATTAACTATAAAGTTAATATTTTTGTCCTTTCCTATTCTATTCTTTAGAAGTGAGTCGCTGATTTCAGCCCACACTCAAGAAGATGGGGCGGTTGTGTAGTTCTGTGGATGGGATATACCTGCATATGTTGTTAGAATTTCTTTTGTACAGAAGCTTTTGTCCCTTCTCTTCCATTTATTTGTCATTTATAGCAATATGTATACTTATTTTATACATTGGTTTATAATCTCATACCGTGTTATTTTGTTGCTAAAATTGTTCCAGTGTTGGTCCTTGAATCTCTTTGACATGTCCCTCTTCTTTTCTTTTTTTAATACTTCCTTGATTTCTGGCATTACAGAATACTCCGGGCTCTTCATGCATTTTCTCTGCCCTACTCCTAGAATCAGCCTTTTCTCTAAGGAGCCCTGGTTTCTTGTATTGGAGAATTATGTTTTATATCCAGTGCCCAGAATGTGTGTCTGGGTACTGGTTATACTCCTTGCTATAGGGTTATCACTGTTTTTTAGACCTTCTTAGAGGACAGAGCTGAGAGATATACATGTATATACTAATCCATGCATCTATACACATCTATGGTTATTTCTGTATCTATCCATCTTATTACATATTAAGCTATATATATTAAGTTCATATTGTTGTCTGTAACTCTAATCCAGTACCACAGGTGTCCCGACCCGCGGGACATACAGCGTGGGGTGGCGAGGGGAGGACTACCTGCCGGTGAAGAGAAAAAGGAGAGAGAGGGGGAAAGACAGGACAAGAGACACACAAAATGGAGGCAAGACAAAGTTCTGATCAAGCCTCAGCGTTTATTGTCGGGTGCTTGCTTATATGCCCTGGGAAGGGGGAAGGGTAAGTTTAGGGGCCGTGGCATTCGCTGATTGGTGGTAGACGG